>BTHU01000016.1:5691562-5996562 GCA_036184795.1 Tokudaia tokunoshimensis
ATAATGATTGGCTTATAAATACATGCCCACACATTCAATTGTGGCATGGATAACATGGGAGTAAGCAATCACTTCTTCATTAGATTTAAATCCCTTTCCTTAAGATGAAACCCATACCTGGCACCATTATCAGGCTAAGAACAGAATGCTAGATACATCATATGCCCTAGGGGAGTGAATACCTGCCACTATTATGCTGCTAAATGGTATTGAGCTGACTCGTAATGAATTATTGTTATATCCATAGATCAATGCATTTCTCAATCTCATCTGAGAAGATTCTACTTTCAGTGGATGGTGATTAACAAAGGATTCCCCACTGACTCTTGTCCAGAGAGTAAATGACAGGAGAATGTTCTTCCCCAAAGGATACATGTATACTACATTCTTCTTTTCAAATCTCCAGAATCACTTATTACTGTATAAGTCCAATATGCTCAGTGGCTGCCCATCATGAAATGATACCTTTGTTTGTCATTGAGACTTTGGGGATGGTGCAAATGTTTATATTCTTCAAAAAAAATTAAAAAGGAAATTTAATAACAACCCGGTTGGTTGGGGTTTGTCAACTTTACACAAACCTAGACATAAGAAGGGAGAGGAAAAATTAATTGAGAAAGTGACCAGTGAGTGGACCAGCCTGTGTGACATCTTCTCAATTAGTGATTGATGTGGAAAGGCACATCCCATTATACATGGTGCCACCCCTGGATAGGTGTCTTGAATTGTGTTAGAATGTAGGCTTAACAAGGCATAAGGAGCAAGCCTAAAGTCATGTCCTTTCATAGCCTCTGCTTCAGCTCTTGTCTCTAAGTTCTGGCTTTGAGTTCCTGACCTGTCTTGCTTCATTGACAGAGCATGACCCAAGAGTTGTAAGAAGAAATACCTTTCCTTCCCAAGTTGCTTTTGTTCATGATATTTTATTACAGCAATAGTAACCCAAATTCAGACAATGAGCATGGTCTAGGAGTTCTGCAGTTATGTAATACTGGATAACCAAAACAAAAGCACTTATCACTTCCTGATTTCTGAATATTTCCAGAGGAGAGCCAGAAGAAAAGGACTCAAAAGTTCTTGACCTATATGTTTGCCTGTCTTTTTCTAGGTAAAATGAACAAATAATACCAGCAAATGCATAAAGAACTGACAGATCCGATTACAGACATGCTATGTGCTTGGGCACTAAAGAATATCTGCACAAAGTGCCGTAGCTCCAGGAGAGCACAGCAACAGTAATGTTCATTGTTAGGGACAAGAGAACTCTTACTGATGCCTGATTGAAAACGATTGTGCCTATATTCTATTCTAATTTTTAGAGAGACTGCCTTCCTACAGAGCAATATCCACAAAGTATAACTCAAAATGCATGATTTTGTACCATATTTTGATTTTAAAACAAAACCACCTTAAAAGCTCTTTGGGGACTGGAGAGATTTCTCAGGGATTAAGAGCACTGGCTGTCCTTGCAAAGGACCTGGAGTCAATGTTCAGCATCCATATGTTATCTCACAATGGTCTGCAACTCCAGTCCCCGTGAATCCAATGCTCTCTTCTGGATTCCTCGGATACTGTACGCACATAGGGCAAAGACATTTAAGACAAACACTCATGCACATGAAATGAAAATAATTATAAAATCTATAAACTTTTTTTTTCCAGGAAGCTCTTATCCAAATTTTAGAATGAAATTGTTAAATTGTCTATTTCCTCCATTTGCTTAGGTATGATTTTGTACTAGTTTGGTGGCAGTGGTGGTGATTGTGTATGTGTGTGTTTGTGTGTGTGTGTATGTGTGTGTGTATTATATGGAAGTATGTTCATGTAAGCCATATGCACATGTGGAAATGTGGAAGTAGAGGTCAGTGTCAGGTGTTTTCCTTAATGACTTTTCTTCTTATCTTTTGAGACAGAGTCTCAGGTTTTCTCATCGAATCTGGAGACCAGTTGTATTACCTAGACTGGTTGGCCAGGGAGCTCTCTAAAAGTGCATACCACCATGGGGTGCTGGGATTCTGACCTCAGTTTTTCAGCTTTCCACAGTAAAGACTTTACTCACCAAGTCATATCTCCATCCCAGCACTCATTTCAATTAATTAATTACATAATTAATTGCACTTATTGCTCACACTAATACTATTAATGCAAATACATCTTCAACAGGCAGAGGAGTACTATGGAATCATTGTTGAAATTGTGTATTTCTTTTAATGTATAGGATTATATAAATATTCAAGGTCGTAGTTCAAATATGTATAAAAGCAAAGTATTAAAAATAAAAATACAAGGAATGAGAGAAGTAAGTTGGAGATATCTCATTGGAAATCTGCTCTGTTTCTGTTTATTTGATTTTAGTAAGAATAGCTTCCTTGCTTAGAGGTAGGTCTGCAGGGTTAAGAAGCTTTAAAAGACCTGATGCAACTCTTTTTTTAAATGTTCATTTGCTTTATTTGAATTTAAAGCTGTTTCAAAAAGAATCCATAAAGTATGAATTCAAACATGTTTCAAGAAACCCATAAAGTATATTCACTACAAACCTTACTAGGTTGTCAAAATTCTCTGCCATTTTTTTCTATTGCAGAGGAATCTCTCGTTGATCATGTTTAAGAACACATTACTTAAGGAGAAAAGTTATTTCAGATCATGAGTATAAAATCTTGCAATTGACTGTATTTGTTTCTACTTATATAATTTTCTACCTTTAAGTAACAATTCACGCTTCTAAAATGTATTATGCATATAATCGCATCAAGCCAAACACTGGGTTGATGGAGTAAGGGGAATGAAGAGAAAATTCAAAGATCATCAAAATGTGGAAATAAAAATATTCTCTAGGGACTGAACAGGCACCATCCATAAGGTGTCCTTCCTATTCTTACATGCGGTGCTGATGACTTGTGTCTGTTCATTCAGGGAACTTTGTTTGACAAGCCACTGTGTCCAGGATAAATTGGTTAGTACAGCTATATATAGACATGTAACAACGATTCTTTTCTGGGTTTGAGTGAGAATGGCTCCCATAGACTCATCTTTAAATGCTGAATCCTCAGTTGGTGAACTATTTGGGAAGGATTAGAAGATGTGGCCTGTTGGAGTAGGTCCTGTCTCTTGGAGTAGATGTGGTTTTGTTGGAGGTGTGCCACTGGGAGTTGGCTTTGAGGTTTCTGTTGAATGAATTGAATTGTTATAGATATAACAATAATTCATTCAATAATTCAAGTTCAGGCCAGGTGTCTTTCTTGCTCTGCCTGCTGCCTGAAGATCAGGATACAAAGCTCTCAGCTATTATTCAGTCATTATGCCTATCTGCTTCCCACCATGATGATCCTAGATTAACTGTCTGTAAGTTGTAAGAAAGCCCTCAGTAAACACTTTCTTTTTAAAGAGTTGCTTGGTCATGGTGTCTTTTCACAGTAACTAAGACAGAATCATAGTCAAGAGACCCTTCTTGTAAATGTTACAAAAAATAGGATCCTCCACAAGCAAGAAGGCTTTTAAATTAAGTATATTTAAGGAACTGGGTGTGGATGGAAATATGTGACCAAAATAAACCTCAGAAAAAACATACCCAGGTATAATAAAACTCAAGAAACACTGTAAGGACCTGGGGTCAAGTATCCCATATGTGATATCCACAAGTACTTGTCTATCTTCCTCTGACTACGTGAGACTTTTCCAAAGATCAAGATAAATAATCTAACAGTATATGCATGTACATATAAAAGTAGCCATCAGTGAGTTCAACTATGCTGAATGTAGTTGCTAATCACCTTTGCATCTCTACAAGATATCCACATGGAGAATATTTTAAGGAAAAAAAAGAAATTTAATTTCACTCAGCTTTTCCAAGGGTTGGAGTAAAGATTTTTGGTTTTGTTGTTTTGGGGATTTTTGATACAGAACATCACAAGATCATGAAGGCCATTTAGAAACTGTCTGGAGAACCAGCATCACGATGATGAAAGAACCTGCTGTGTTTCTTCAGATAATTCCAGCTACCAAAGGTTGCCTCTTTTCAGATTTTGTCACCCCCTCAAGGATACAAATGATGCCAATGAGCTTCCTTCTCAAGCAATTTACAGAATCTCTTTTCTGGATGAAATCCCAACCGTTTCATTTCTCCTGGTATATGGTATAGACATGTATGTGCATACGTATGTGGAGACCAGAGGAGAATGTGTAATGACCTGTCTTATCCCCTTAAACTTGGAGCTTGTCACATGTTTCAGCCAGGCAGCTGGCGAGAAAGATCCCAGGATCTGCTTGATTTTGCTCCTTTCACCACTGATTAATGGCTCACACAGCCAAGCTTTGATTTTACATGGGTACTGGGGATCCAAATGCAGGTCCTCGTACTTAGTAAGCACACATTCCCTTTGAGCCACCTGCTAGGCTCTCATTTACTTTTTGAAATATACTAGAGATTTGAAGAGTACAGTATGCATGCCCGAGTAAAAATCCCATCTGTCCTCCATTTGTTCCCAAACAAAGCCTCTTTTGTCTCCTTGAGTTTCTCATCTATTTGACTTTGACATTGAGAAGGGATGCCTTTGAATTTCAGAATAGAGGTCCCTTTTGGCAAAAATGTTTTGGTGCCAAGGTTCAGTCAGAAGGCATCTTAGGAATCACATTAGAGAGGAACTTCAGCATTTTCTTTCTGAACTAACACATTACTAGACTGAACACATTCTTTTATTCAATAATTGTTTGTGGAAGAATTACTCAGAGTCAGGCATTGATTTTGGTCATAGACTACATGGAAGAGTGAATGGGAGTCATCCACAGAGCTCAAGACCTTCATGGAGAGAGGATAGGCAAAGCAACAGGAATAATGCATCTGAGGTGCTCTGTGCCAGGTCATGTGTATGGTGTGCCCTGTGCAAAGGGAAGCTGGGGTGCTCTGTCTCAGGCCATGTGTATGGTGTGCCCTATGGAAAGGGCAGCTGCCTTAGAGACATCACTGTCTGACTGTGCTGCAACAATGTAGATTTAGTATTAAACCTTCATAAAACAACTAATTTAAATATCTGAACTTGCTTCATTTCTTCTATCTATACCTAATCCCCTAGAGTTAGGAGAGTGAGCTCCAGGTAATTAGACCTGGGCTCAAGTCTGGGCACTGGATAGTGACAACTTCTTGATTATTCCTTGTATGCTGAGTCTGGTTTCTACTAAAGTTATTGGTTTGCAATGCACTGTGAATAGGCTAATGGCTCAAAATGACCAGGAAATGGCCTTACCTAAAACTATCAAGAAATATTTATAAGAGCCTGTTACTATTTTCACTTTTATAAGTGTTGTGGTTTTAAACTTTTGAACTTATAGTTTGATTGGTAACATCTGAAAATGTCATCCAAATGCCTAATTTGAACAGTAGCAAAAAACAAAAAACAAACAAACAAAAAGCTAAAATGGAAACCAAAACCAAAACCAAAACCAAAAAAAAAAAAAAAAAAACAAAATGAAGACAAAGCTTTAAGAACATAAAACAGTTGTCAAGTAGTTAAGACTCAGCATCATTTTGGGAGATATAATTGTGTGTAATGGTAAGCTCAGATAACAGTTATAAAAATATCAATATAAAATTTAGCAACATAAAGCATAAGAAAAATTGATAATTTTTCTTTTAAAGATTAATATTTGGAGATTCTGTTATCAGCCGAGATGGAGTTTCAGAGATCAACTCTTCCCTTGAGACAACCGAAGAAACAAGATTAAATGTATTGTACAATGATTTTCAGATAGTGGACATTAGACAGCACAGGAGAGTACCACCTGAGGGAAGGGACAGAGATGAGCAGATGTGAATCCTGCACCCCCTGGTGCCTGGAGAGTGCTTTCAGGCTGCAATGCACAGAAGAAGGACATAGGCAGACTCCAAAGGACTCCCTCAACAGATGAGGCAAAGCTCAGAGTTCAGGGACATGAAAGCAGTTCCAATTCACAGGGTTCAGTCACAGAGATGAGAAAGCTCAAAGAAGGTAAGACAATGAAGATTGTGTGTGTGTGTAGTGTGTGTGTGTGTGTGTATGTGAGAGAGAGAGAGAGAGAGAGAGAGAGAGAGAGAGAGAGAGAGAGAGGAATGACTCAGCCTTCAGAGAGATTGCTGGCAAGCCTTAGCTGTTTATTATTAGTGTGCAATGTGAGTAAGCTATGTGATGATAGGAGCTAAAAATATCTGAAAATATTAGAAGAACAGCTTCCAAGGTTCATGAGTCTGGGGATGTCATAGTGATATTAGTAAAAATCAAAATCAATGGATGTAACTTTGGAACTCTAGCAGCTTTAACTGTAAACCAAAGAGCTTCCCCAGTGTCAGTCAAAGCTGAAGAGCAAACCCTCTCAACGTTTTAAGTATTTGTAAACAACATAGTAGTGGAAACAAAGGCACATATCAGACACCATTACTGTTAGGTTTCTGTCTAAGCTCCACCCCACAATCACCTGGCAACAGCCAAGTAAGTCTGGCCTACTATAAAAGCGGGTGCTCGGGCCCCTCCTCTCTCTCTCACTTCTTATCCCTCTCTTACCTCTCTCACTCTCAGCTTCTCTCTTGCTCCTCTTGGGCTCTCCTCCCCTCCCCCCTCTCTCTATGTGGTCATGGCCAGCCTCTGCTTCTCTACTCTCTCCCTCTCTCTGCCTCCACTACCCCTCCCCCCCTTAACTCCCATCCCATGCCCTGAAACTTTACTCTATACTATGTAGGTGTGTGTCTGGTCCCTCGGGGGAAGGGATTCCTCCGCATGGTTGCACCCCCTGCCCCCACAGGGCCTTATACCACATTCTCTAAACCTCTTTCTCTTTTTATGATCACAGCAATTACAGTCATAGGGAAGCATACAGCATCCAACCAAGTAAGTTAACCACCCAACATAAAATTAGGAAAAATTCAAAGAGTTTAATGATAATGACCCATAAAGATGAGTAAAAGAATCAGGAGAAAAAAAATCAGGAAAAATATAACCAGGGAAGGCCCAGGTAAAAGTATTCGAAGAAAATGCATAAACAAAGGGTCCCAGGTTGAAGAAAAGGAGAGGGTAGCAGATACCAGTGTTGCTCTGTCTCTCTGCAGATGCAATGTAACCAGTCACCTCCTATTTTTATTCCCATGTCTTCCTGCCAGGATGGACACACTGGCAACTGTGAGCCAATATAAACTCTTCCTTCCTAACAGTAATAATTTGACAAATTTTGCAAAGCAATTAAAAAAGTAACAATTACATCTTCCATTTCTCTAAGATAATATAATGATAATTATAAATATTAAAATATTGAAACCTACCACTAAAACCAGTAAGAAAGAGGCAGCACAAACAAATATACCAATTGAAATGGAATGCTGAAATTCAGTACATTGGGCCAGGACATTAGCTCAGTGGCAGACTGCTTAGCATCTCCAAGACCCTCAGTTCAATCCCCAGTACTTTAAACAAAGCAAAATAAACAACTTCCCCAAATCCAAATAAATACATTTATTGTATCATAGCCAAAAAGAAGGAAAAAAGAAATAGAAGAATTAAAATCATATAAAATAATATATAATTTCAAAAGTAAACCTAACATCGAATGTGGAGATGGCATGGTCCATAATTATAGATATTTAAACATTGACAGAGACCAAAAACATGGTCTGTATTCATTAGAGATGCCAATAAAAACTAATAGAAATCAATAATTAATTAATCAACGCAACTGGCTTCTTTGACTGTGGAGGTTGACATATGCCAATATGTGTAGGTAACAATGTCAGACAGCTAAGTAATCAAGGGTTTCCATGATCTACTTACAGTTTCATGTACAAAGGGCTGAGAAACCAGGAAATGAGATGATAGTTCAGTGCAAAGGCAAGAAGACTTGAGCAAGGGACATCACATACACCTGAAATCCCAGCACTTAGCCAGTTTAGGCAGGAGAATTAAAACTTAGTGAGACCTTGTGTCAAAACAAAGCAACACACAAGCCAAGAAAAATTATCAACTAGGCTTGAGAGTAAAACAAAAAATGCTTTATTTCAAATGCAATGCTGCAAGTTGAGTCCAAAATCTGAATAAAAATGTCAGACTACTTTCTGTAGTCCGCCTGCAATCAGTAACAGGCCATGACAAACATGATGATGCTAAATCATGCTGATGACTTAAATACGGTAACAATAAGGATTTCAGTACCTGACTTTAAGTCATGGACTTAAGATTCTGAGAGGAAAATCAGTAGGGACACACCAGATCTCTTCATCTCAGATAAGCCCAGAAATGTCTCCCTCTCATGTGCACACAGAACCTTCCTCAGGATGGAATCTATCCTAGCCTATAAAGCAAGTCCTAGCAAACATTCCATGAACCCCTGCTAAGTATCACCTCTGTCCAGAGTGGCATGGAACTGGTAATCAACAATCATGAGAATTTCAGGAAATTCAGAAGTCCCTGAAGATTAGGCATCACTCTCCCAGACAACTGATGAGCAAAGAAAAAAAGGAGAAATTGTAAAATACCGAATCAAATGAAAATAGATTTAAGACATAGTGAAATGTGTTGGGTACAGCAAAAGCAGGCCTAAAAGGAATATTTAGCAAGATATACCTGCAATAAAAATAATGTAAGATCTCATATCACTGGAAAAGAAGAACAAACTCAGGTGGAAGTGTCAGAAATATGTAAAACCAATTGAAAAGATTAGCAAATAGAAAATCAATAGAAAAAAAACCATGGGGAGGCTTGTTTTTAAATAATAAATAAGATCTTCATTCTACTACCCAGATTAACACAAAGAGAACCCACTGGAAAAAAATGAAAGAGACAATATTACCGCCAAGTCTAGAAATTATGGGAGAAAATGATTTTATTATTAAGGACTGGAGAACCCAGTGGGGTCATTAGGTAACTAGACACACAGAATAATAAAGAAACTGAGAATTTCAGTAGACCAGAAACAAGAAAATAGAGTGAATCATAAATTAACCCCCTTTTAGCCCCTCAAAGAAAAGTCCTGGCCCTACTGTAGAAAACTGTCATGCTGCTGTCTCTCAAACAGACACAGGATATTAGGGAACATAATTCAGCCCAGAGATAAACGTTCACTATGAATTGACCCTTAAAAAGTCAATAACACAGAACTGAAAAGAAGAGCAATCTCTTTTATAATTTACTGAGAGATGCCTCCTTTTGGAGAAAATCAAAGTTAGGTTTCTAGCACTTGCTGGACTGATCAGTAGCTCCTGTAGCTCCAAGAGATCAGATGCCCACTTTTGTATTCTGGTGGGAACTTAACCCATGTGTACATACCTTCACACAGACAGGCATGTGCATATATTTAAAATAGTGAAAATAAAATTAAAAACCATTGTAAATAACTACAGGATCTTTATTTGTGACAAGAACTGTAAACAATAAATGTTCTTCATGAGTCAATAGGATGAGTAAACACGTCATCAGTTCCTGAGATTTGATTACATCCACCTAAAGAAGTCAGAGTCAAACACTCATACTAGGAAAGTAATATATATATATATATATATATATATATATATATATATATATATATATATGAAAGAAAAAACAACAACAACAAAAAAAAGCTGGAATGAAAAGTGTCACCATTTCCTTGTTTCCAGTCACAGCTCATCAGTAATCTCATATTTTACTATGGATAGCATCAATTCTTATCTCCTTAAATGTAACTCGAGCTTCTCTTCTTTTTAAAATATTTCTGTCAATTTGTTTGGTGTGTGTGTACGTGTGTGTGTGTGTGTGTGTGTGTGTGTGTGCCCCTGTCACAGTGCACATGTGGAAGTTAGAGAACAACTTGATGTGACAATTTTTTCCTTCACCATTATGACCCTGGGATAACCTTCAGGCCATCAAATAAGTCAGCCATGTCTGTGACCACAGAGTGATCCTCTAGCCTGGCCAGAAGAATCTGTGCACTTCTCTTTTGTGAGCTATATTGGGACACGATTTTCTACCTGGTGTCCCAAATTATGGTAAATGTTTAATAGTAAAGTGTACAATTCTAATTTCTCAACTCATGGGAGTACTCTACAAGAATGAGGATCTTGTCTGAACATGTTTCTTTGCATAGACATATTAGTATACTGAAGGCAGATTTCATTGACATTCTGGATGGATGGATGGAGCAATGAATGAATCAATGTCTAAACACAAGCTCCAACATGATCCCAAGACCTTGAATACCTTTCTGAGTATTACAGACCATTAGGTTAACTTCTAAAATGAGTAAGAAGAGGCATATGCAAGGTTTCTCGTAAACTCACAAGGATAACTGACACTTTCTCAGTCATGAAAGATCATGTTTCCATTCTTTATGTTTACTAATATGGCCTCATGCATTGAGTATAAGAACAGACAGTCTAGAGAATTCTTGTAGTAGCCACAAGTGGTGTTGGCTTCTGATACAGTACTTCCATTAGTGTTCACTGAAAGACACAAGCTCCCTAGAACACTAGATCCATCATCTCTAAATATGTCCATGATTTCGACTTTTTTTTAAATTTAAAAGCCCACACCATGTTTGAGACTGAATTAGAATCTTTAAACTTGGAACAGAGGCAAGATTATTTTTGAAGGTTTAATTTTCTTGGTTGAGTCTAGCAAGTTTGGAATCTCCCAGTACAGATTCTAAGATAATGTATTACTATTAGATATGAATTATTTATAGGAAATGATAAGCACTCTTAGAAAATAAAAAAAAAAGCGAAGGGAGTCTGAAACCTTTATTCCAAAATACAGAAAGGCCTATAAGCACTTGGGTTATAATCTTATAACCAAGCTCCTTAGAATCAGAAAGGAAAGGGTTTAAAATAAACATTTTAATTTATTCTTTCTCAGTTTTGCAAAGCACACACACACACACACACACACACACACACACACACACACACACACACACCAAAGTTAAATTTGACCATATCTTCTTATTATTCTCCACTCCCTCACTCTTTTCAGCGGATCCCTTCTTTATCTCTGCAAGCTACACTCCTACTTCCATGACCCACCTGCCCCCTCTTGCCTTTCATATCTGTGTGATTCACATACACCACAGAGTTCTACTCATATGTAAATAAAAGTGAAATCTTGAAATTCACAGGTAAATGGGTACCGAGTGAGGCAAATCAGACCTGGCAAGGCAAACACTACATGTTCCCTGGTATTTGGGGATCCTAGCTTCAAACCTTCAGATGCAACTCTATAATCTGAAGTAGCTACAGAAACCAAGAAAGGGGTGATATTGGGGAGAGAGAAGGAGATCTATAGAGGGAGATACTAAGACACAAGTGGTAATAAATGGGAGAAACAAGGCAAAGGGTGGGGAGCTTAAACTAGAAATGGGAGAAAGATAATACAGTGGGAGGTTGTAGGGATAGATAATAATAAGGGTTTCTTAAAAGCTATAGGAAAACAATTTCATGTCTACTGAAAATTTCTCTCTCTCTCTCTCTCTCTCTCTCTCTCTCTCTCTCTATATATATATATATATATATATATATATGTATGTATATATATCATTAAAACTTCACCACTAGACAATGCTCCAACTAAGACCAATATGATATTCAACAAAAACATATTGCAGGCCTGGGATGTACCCTTGGAGTTGTTGGTCAGGAGAGTAAACCATGCCAAATAGTATTTCTCAATTCGAATATATTTCTTTGTGTGTATCATGTCATCTTCATTAATTGTGATAGCATATATCACAATCATCATACATTTTCTTGAACCTAGGTAAAATATTATAGGTAGTTCAGATGACACTTTCTCACTTCAACATATACATGAGCTTAATAGAAGATCTTTTACAAGTATCAAACTCTGTTTAAATATAATTTTAAGTCTGTGTAACCTAAACTCACATTTTATGAGGAACTGTGTGTTTTGCTCTATCTCTGAAAATTTATACTTTAAATACCTTGAAAATAGATCCAAAAATACATTTTAATATTTTATTATGTATTTCAAAATAGCTAGCAGACAGGATTTTGAATATTCCTAAATCAAAGACAATAAATGTTTCAAGTAATGAGTGTGCCAACTCCCCTTATTTAATGCCATATGTGAAATAAAATGCATAACACAAAGCTAAATATAGTTTTTATGTAAAAGCTGAAGATGAATTTCACAATATATTTGGAGAACAATTATGGCCAAGTCAACCACTCCTGTTTTGTTACTTAAATCTCTAAATAAAACTTACACCTTTTTTTTTTATGTGTTATATAGTATTGAATAAGAGAACTGGGCACCAATTCTTACTTTAAATAGAAGAGCAAAGTTTGGCATCTGTATAAAAAGAAAAATCTTATTTTTATACAATGAATGTGATACTTTTTCAACTTGCTCTTTTCTGGAGTCTTCCAGGAAAAAAATATAATGGCAATAACGTCTTTGACAAAGGATGTTTCTGTTGCTTGAGAAATCATCAACTTCCAGCTCTGCAAACCTGTCTTTTTCCCTAAGGAATGACCTCATCCCTTGGATCTTGCTCAGGGAATGAGCCTCAGCCCCTCCCACGGATGCCACTTCTGTATTGGAATGAAGTGTCAGCCAACTTGATGATGACTGGAATGTGTCTAAATATAGACTAGGGTGAATGGAATACCTGGAAGCACAGCATTCTGCATCGTCTCCTCCCCCCCTTTCTTTGTAATTTTACCAAGGAGTGGATGCTTTTGTTCACTGCTTGGCAGCTGCTGGCTAGGCAAATCAAACAGAGGGACAGAATGGAATATGGGTCAAATTTGCAGCATGGTTGCCAGGAGTGGTAGATCTTGTTCACCAGCCTTGAGTGTCCTTAAGGACTTAATATCCTTGTACCATTCCAAGCCTTTCCAGGCTTCAAGTTGCTTTGAAAATCCTGTTTGTACTCTCAGTGGCTGTGACCAGACTATAGAGTTGTAGGGTTGTTACAGTCACTTGTTTGTTTTAAGAACATCTGCATAAACAATGTCTGTCACTGTCACTTAGAGGTCACCTACTACAAGATGGTGGCATGCACAGGATGTAAGAACCAATTTGCTGAGTTGAAGTCTAAATCAAGCAGATCTGATTTACTGAACTTTTATCCTTGGTAATGTTGAAGCTATTTCTTCACAATTAGACAGATCTCCTATGATGACTCTTTCAGCATCTGGGCGTGAGCTGTATAAACAGCCACATCTATCATGGAATTCCGGTCCATGGCAACATTTGATAACTCATGGGTATCTCTAGCATCCAGACATTTTTTGTCTCACCATCAGCTGATAGAGTCATAATCTCTTTTGTTTGGGTTTGGACTCTCTGAAAGCTACAAGGCTTTCAGTTGCTGATGCACATTTCACTTAGTTAATAGCTGTACTTAGCAAAATGAATCATTTCCAGTGTCACTGTCTTACACATTGCTGGGTCTTCAATATGACTGAGTTATTTCCTAGGTCCATATGTTCTTTCACTATAAGATAATAATGAGATAAGAACTTTTTCTTTCAAAGAAATTACTTTACGGTCCAGTAAAAGAGGAGTTCATAATTTCCTTAACTTCAACAGTGATGACTCTGGTATTTCAATTCAGTAGGAGTTCCTTTTTGGAATGATGTAATAGAGATGATGTTGACTTACTTTCTGGTAGAATTGTATAACTTGATTTTGATTTTTTTTAACTTAAAAATTCTTAAATGGCTTTGCCCTTTTTCATATCTTGCTGCTTTTAATATTGACTCAAGGAAATGAAGTCGTAGACAACAGTCTGTTAGTGAGAATATAACACAGAAAATACAATGCCCTTGATGGGGACTCCATTACAGTTGGTCAGCTAAGACTCCATCAGGAGGTTCCACAGCCACTTGTGTAGCTTGTGAAGACTGGGTAAGGCAGAGGCAGAGTCAACATCATGTTGCATTTCACAAATCAGTTGCAGATGGTTAGCCTACCTGATTGAAATGTGCTTCTATAGCAAGATACTGAGACACCATGGGCTCATACCAGTACTCAGAATGGTCAGCTGAGGGCTCACCCTGCCACACTAGAATGAGATTTATTTCTGTGGAAAGATTGGACTCATTGTAGGCATTTCCTAGTCATGAAGGAGAATGTCATAGTCTACCTCTCCTTAGAACAGCTGTTTTGATGAAATCTTTTCAATACAAATTAGACTACCAATGCCAGTCCAGGTATTAACACTTCAAAACTCCTCAGGCATGGAATTCAAAAGGGAGAACAAAGGACACACATGTGTTGAGAAATCAGTGCGCATCAAATGATAATCAGAGTGCTAGAGTCATTGTCACAATTTGTCAGTAAGGCACAGTTCAAGCTCATCTTGTCCAATTTTAACTTAAACTGATTTCTGGTACTGAAGTCCAGGGAAAGAAACAAGTTCTAAATTTCCTTTCTGGAGGCAATGTAAATAGCAAAGTGCAATGTCATTTGCTGGCTATGAACATTTGAGGCAAATAAATCCTACAGTGTTAGGCACAAAATAAGCTACAACTTATTCTGTAAGTTTTGATAAAGACAACAATCAGTTAATATTTTAGAAAAAATAAGCATTCATTAATCTGTTTAGCTTCTTTTCAAGTGGGAATAAAGAAAGGGTTATTTATTTAATATAGCCATATTGGGAGGAGGGACAGAAGAGCTCCAGCAAAGCCCACAGTCTGTAGTCAGATCCTGAATAGAGACCTAAGCTCAAATGGATAGCTAATATGATGCAGACTCAAGCAGTCCAGGCTGAGAGCTTTCATTAGACCTTGGTGAACTATCACTGTCAAAGCTAGGCACTGTTACCAGTCTGCCCAGCAAAACTCACTGATTCTACAAGCCAACTCGACTATAAGCCTGGTTAAAGCTGACCACAGGGTGAAGGGCTGTGGATACAAGGGATTAACTCCATTTTCAAGGAGCAAATTGACTCTTCTGTTTGTATTTTGGTCTTTGACACATAGACCACTATTCATGTTTTCTCAAAGTACCTACCTTGGAGATAGAATAAATTACCTCTAAGACAGGAGTTCTCAAACTGTGGCTCAAGTCCCCTATAGGGGCCACATGTAAGAGTTCCTCAACATCAGGATATTTATATTATGACTCATAACAGTAGCAAAATCACAGTTATGTGAAGTCAAGGAAATAATTATTTGGTTGGGGATCTTCATAACATAAATAAGGAGCTATATTAAAGGATCTCAGCATTAGGAAGGTTGAAAACCACTGGTCTAAGGCAAGGCCCTAATTACTTCTACAACCTAGGGACTTTGCTATCTAGACTGGTGAGAGGTCACATCTTACTCTGAGTAAACATGTTGTTTGGCCAGATATTAAACACGGACTCTCAAGAGGAAAAACAAATTCCAAATCCCTAACAGAGAGACAGAACTCCAAGACATAGAGCTGTCTCTCTCCCTTCTCTCCCTCTCTGTTCCTCCTTCCCTCCGTCCTTCCCTCTCTCCCTCCTCTGTCTCTTTCAGTATGAGCTAGAGTTAGCATTCTCTTTCAATACACAAAAAAGGATTCAAGGCACTGAGGTAACCATGAAAAGCCTAAAGATTGTGTCTTGTTCTCTCTTTGTCACAGGTCAGATCTCTAATGCCTAGCAAAGCTCTGTGATGATAGTTTTGTTCTCATGCCATGAAGTTATGAGATGAGGGGACCTTTAAAAGGTGTGGCCTAGCTAGAGGTCTATAGGTCACTGGAGTGTATACAACATGTGTGTGTGTGGGGGGGGCGGGGTGCTTGCTCAAGTCCATCAGTTCATCTAGACCAGCTGGAAAGTGAGCTGTAGAGATTTGCTTGTTTCTGGCCTCTTACAACCATCTTTGAGGTTATAAATGTAAGCTTCTGCATTTGGCTTTTATACAAGTTCTGGGGATAAAATTCAGATCTGTGTGCTTATGTGGTATGTATTCTACTCACCGAACCATCTCTCCAGCCCAAGGGTTGTGCTTTTGAAGTGGCTGGTGATACTCCAGCTGCTTTCTCCCTGTCCCCTCTCCCAGACATGAGCTAAGTAATTCGGTCTAACACATGCTTTCACCAAAATATAATGTGTTTCGACACAGACCAGATGCCATAGAGTCAATTTGTTATGGAGGAGAACCTTCTAAACTGTGAACCAATGTAAATGTTTTCTTTAACAATTGATAACCTCAGGTATTTGTTGTCATAATAGAAAGCTGATTTACATATTCCCTCATATGTCTTCACATCTCTGCCTCTATATGTCTCTCTGTCTCGCATTCTCTGGGCTTTCTCATAGTTTACACCATATGGTGAGAAATGAAGCTGCTAGTCAACAGCCCAAAAGGTTCTGAGGTGGAGAATCCACAGGAGTAAGCTTCGGACACCCATTTCATCTCTTGTTTGAACACTGAGATATTAGTTACACTAGCAAACAAGCTTTTAAAGGCCCAGAAACTGTAGTGACCAAAGTCATAAGCACGAAGACACTAGACTTACCCAATGAGATTGTTTAAAATTATTACTATAAGATATTAAGCTAAGGTGTGTAGCAATTGGTTACACAGACAGCTGAAACAATTCTAGTCCCATGGTGAATCCTAAGGAATCTACTTTGTTCAGGCACATCTCCTAGTAATTCTTTACAAACACTTTGACATCTTTTTATTTACTTTTACTTATTCATCTATTTATTATTTTTTTGTTTATTTAGTGCTTGTTGTGGGTGCACGTGCATACCACAGTATGCACAGCAATGTCAATGCAGCTTGCCGCACCTGGGCGCTGAGGATCCATCTCAGGTTGACAGTTTCAACAACAAGCACCTTTACCCATCTGAGCCATCTCACAAACTTCCCAAATAGGATACATTTCACAAATCTAAATGTAAAATTGTGTGGATACTGGGCTAATTCTCTCTGTATCTGTCCAAATTTAGTGTATGTGCTGCTGGAGGAATACCTGTCACCCTTTAGAAACTCTACTTTTCCACCCAACTTCGGGAGGGAGCGGAGTTTCTTACAACTTGGCTTCCTGCACACTCTGATCATAAGTGATCTATTTGGCTGACAGAGCTTCAAGGAAAATCAAAAACTTAGGAACTATGACAGGGTTTCTCAAATTTGGTACTATTCAAATTGTGAGTGAAGTAATTCTTAGTCTTGAAGGGCTACGAAGGCACATCAGAATGCCCTGTATGTTCTAGAAACAGAAATGTTCTCTATTGTTGCAGCTGTAAGAAAAATACCTTGAGATATCCACAAGTATCCTTGAGCAAAATACACTAAGAGAATTTTCTTTGCCAATTCAGATCTAAATACTTAATCATCTACTGAAGATCTCCTCTGGTACACTGTGACCTCTCAGACTTGATATGTCCAACCTAAGTTCAAAACTGCTACCTTCTCATGCTGTGACCCAGTCACCATGAAAGTTATCAACTATATTAGATCCTAGACACAATTCCTAAGTTCCAAATACTCACACCTGTCTCAAACCCCATGTTCTGTCCCCATTCTCCATCTGAATTCAGTATATAACTGAGCTTGGTTATTGACCTTGCATTACTTTTAAACTGTGTTTGTGGCATCACACGGGTCTCCTCCTTCTTCTATATGGCTCTTTATTAGCTACTTTTCTCTGAAGTAAGACCTATCTCTCATTTACCGTCTGTCTGTTCTAAGTCTGTGGTCACATGTCATTGAACATGTCACTTCTTCAATGTCTAAACTTAATGTTCTCCTTATCATCAGTTATTAATCTCTAACAACATAATGGGACTTATTCTGAGGTCACTTCACTGTTTGAAAGATATTTATAAAAACATTTCTTTAATTTAAAAATGTCTACAGGTAAAAATTGTTCTTTTTGTTAATGAAGTCTGGGAATGTTCATTTATGGGTTCCAGAATATCTCTTTGTGCACTAGCATCTTTCTGTGCACATATCTACCAGGCTTCCAATTCAGGAAATGGACTTCCAGATGTGGGTGTACCTTTCACTTTTCTGCTAGAGCAAAGCATGATAGAGCAAGAATTCCTAAAAGTGTTATTGGAGTTAATGAACCAGTCAGCCAATCTGTATTTAGCAGGAATGATAATTGGTAAATGGAGTGAACTTTTGCATTGATAAGTGTCAAAATACTTGAGTTTTACAGGCACAAAAGCAGATGCTATATCCCCAGTACTTATCATTAAAAAAAACCAACAGGTATATTTGAGTACATTGAAAATTTTCTATGTGACTTCAAGTGATATGACAATTAAAATGTAAGAAAACTGACAAGGATACTTGAAAAAGTGTTCCTGTCACTACTCTGAAGGAACCTTTACATGCTCATAAGAAAATGGAAGGAGGATCATCTTCTAGAAATAAAAAAAGGGGTGTACAAGACACAAGTCAAACGTAAGCAGTTTTCAAATACAAAACTACTATCATTTTATATCACAAAATCTAAAACAGTGAAACATCAGGGAAATATTTTATACTCTGCACTAATTAATTGACTAAGAACTGTACCACCATAAAGTTCTGTAGGGAAAATCATGCTTATGATTGAGACATTTACTCAGAGATGGATGCATGATATGATTGACACATTCTCACACAGAGATATTACAAAAACATCTGCATTAATGTGTGTAATGCACATGCTCATGGAACTTATGTTGGAGAGAATATTAGTGTGGTTATCACCAGTGGATCATAGAATTTTTTTTTTTTTGGTTTTTTCAAGACAGGGTTTCTCTGTGTAGCCTTGGCTGTCCTGGAACTCACTCTGTAGACCAGGCCTCGAACTCAGAAATCCGCCTGCCTCTGCCTCCCAAGTGCTGGGATTAAAGGCGTGCGCCACCACCGCCCGGCCTCATAGAATTCTTTATTTATTTAACACATAGAATTCTATGTGTGCTGTGTGTGTTTGTGTGTGTGTGTGTGTGTGTGTGTGTGTGTGTGAATGTGCAATATTGCATGTGTGCATGCAGACAGGAGCATGTCACAGCATGTGTCCTGATGTTAGAGTACAAGCTCACTTTCTTCTAATTTGAGAGACAGTCTCTTGCTGTTCATGATGGCATATGCCAGGCTAGCTGTCATAGAATTTTCCAGGATAATTCCTGTCTCTGCCTTCCATGTCATAACTGTAAGAGCACCATAATTATAGCTTTGTGTTACCATGGATGATTTTACATAAGTGGTAAGAATTTAAACTCAGGTCTTCATGCTTGAACAGCGAACAGTTTATGCACCACACTCAATGAGCATCATGCAGCTTGTTTTCTTAACTCTTAGTTGTTGAGGTTTGATGTTGACCTAACATGTTTAAAATCCATTTCTATTCTTACATTACAGGTTGAAAAGCTAGATTTAGTCCAGAAAAATAAGTTCAAGATCATCCTAAGTGTGAGTTGTTGAGGTGCTTCTCATTGCCAAACTCGAAAACTTGAATTCAGTTCTTGGTACTCACACAGTGGTGGGAGAAAACTGAACACTGCATGACATCCCCTGACCTCTACTGGCCAGCTATGGCAGACATGTGAACATGCACACAAATGTGCACAGGCATACACACACATGCATAAAACACACAAATATAAAAACAATAAATAAATGTAATGAATAATGTTTTGAAAATATCTTTCGTTTATTTTCCAGTTATAGAAAGTATTAAGAATTTCCATCAAGAGTCTGTCTGATGGAAATATTTTTTTGAATAATTCAAATTATGTTACCATATACTTTCCATGGCTTTATTCTATAAATTTCCCTAACCCCCATGCTAGCTTTTAATAATATAATTTCACATTACATAACTTTCAAAGTTAGTACTTTAAACTTTCCCAAAACTCATCCATCACATTAGTAGGGAAAATTGGAGTAAGCCTTTCCATCCCCAAAGAAAATTAAAGCCATCTGCTAATTCTGTACCATACCTCACCTAAATATTTTGTAAAATTGTGTAACTTGAGTAAACTCAGGAATGGAGGTATGCTGAGCCCAACCCTTCTTTAATCTTTGACTGAGGACCACGTGGTGGAGCCCACATCATCAAAAGAGGAATGCTTTTTGTGCAGGGGGTGTTCTTCAAATAAAAATAAATAAATTGTCTGTTTGTCCCTGAATTTGGTTTCATTTTATAATGGTTAGCAAATGAACTGCGCTGTTTTGGTAGGTCAGAAGAAGACTCTCAAATCACTGGTTTATCTTTCTTTTACCACAAATTTTCTACAGACCGCTAAGGGGCAAATTTAGGAATGCAGATAAACCAGATGTGCTCATAAAAATTGAATGCATACCTGCACTGCCTACTAAAACCACGCCAAAGCTCCCCATTGCACTGGTTCCCTGTGCTGCCTGTAGTGGTCTCTTCAGGCAACTTCCTCTCTGTCACTGTAGAGGCTGGCCATCAGTCCCAGCTCTGAGAATCTTGGTGATGAGGCCCTCGAATATAAGCACAAGTTCATTATGTAAACTTCAAATAAAATCATAATACAGAAACAAAATATCCATGAAACAGAATGAGTGTTCATTTTCCTCCCAAACACTAGGGAAATTTCAGACAATCCTAGGTGTTCACAAACACTCTAAGGTTAACGTAAAGAGTATCATTCCTCCAGTTTCATTACACAAATGGATCAGGTGGTCCAACGAAAGCCCAGGTGCTTTCTTTGTCTCCGTGGACCACTACACCAGATAGAATGGAGTATGTAGTGGCTGACATCCACTACACCAGATAGAATGGAGTATGTAGTGGCTGACATCCACTACACCAGATAGAATGGAGTATGTAGTGGCTGACATCCACTATACCAGATAGAATGGAGTATGTAGTGGCTGACATCCACTACACCAGATCGAATGGAGTATGTAGTGGCTGACATCCACTACACCAGATCGAATGGAGTATGTAGTGGCTGACATCCACTACACCAGATAGAATGGAGTATGTAGTGGCTGACATCCACTACACCAGATCGAATGGAGTATGTAGTGGCTGACATCCACTATACCAGAGAGAATGGATTGTGTAGTGGCTAACATAAAGATAATTTAAAAGGATGATCTGCCTAAAGGCAAGTTCATTAGTAACATTGCAAGTTAAAGCAGTTTTAAAAGTACAGGAATAATTTTGTGAAATATCAATATTTCTCATATCTTAAGTAACCAAAGCTGCTTTTGATATAGTGCTGACATGTAATTATTTAATGTAACTAAAGTAATTATGAAGATGATGAAAGTTTCATCAAAATAAAGCATGTTTATTTATTTTGGAAGGAATGAATTAGTTGGGTTTATCAAAGTTGTTAACACTAGGTTGTGGTCAAAAGAACTTGCTATTACACACTGAAATAACTCTTTCAAAAATTTATAAACTCCAAAAACTCCACAAAATTTAAAAGGTAGCATGCATTGTATGACTTGGATGCGTTCCTGGACATTGCCAAAATGCTCATTATTCTCTTGGTTCTCTGGATACAGATTATTTAACCAAATTGTTTGGGTAGAACCTTCTTTCTTTTATTAGAAAAACATTTTTAAAACTTAAATCTCCACATAACAATAATGGATTAAATACTTTAGATACATATTTAAAGATAGATACTTCAACATACACTATTTATTAATTCATATGTATCTTTAGTCACTTTACAATCAATGTCAAATATTTTTTCTTTTCTTTCTGTTTCTTTTCTTTCTAATTTTACAAGTGAGAGAATGTAGATTGTGTGGAATGCAGGAGGTGTGCTGATTCTCAGTCAACTGTGAAGTGTGGGGAGTATGTGACTCTTACAGGGCACCACCTTAGACATTCAGACTCATAAGTGTGTGACTGAAACACTATGAAGGCTTGCACCCACTATTAATTTACAAAATTAGTCATAATGCTCAGTGATTGTAATATATAACTATATGAATTCACATGCCATTTTGTCAGAGACTACAGGCTAAAACCAACAACACATTTTCTAGGGCTGGAAGGGGGAGTGTTTGGCTTATCACTCCAACACTGATAAGCCACGCACTCATTATAAAAGTCACTTTTTTTATCTTCTAACTTCTATGACTGAAGACTCTTGGAAGTTGGACAGTTACCCTGTCTACAAAGCCTGTAGCCTGAATGTGTGTGAATGAATCGAGCCATCACCCCTCACTACATGAGCCCTGACTTTCTCGGCTCACTGTGCCAAACATTAGGATCTGTCCCTCATCATTCCTCAAGGGCTGGATCAGAAGAAATCTCTTAACTTTCAAGAGAGAAGGATAAAGACTGTGTTTGCCAGGACAAACAGCACAGCAGCAAAAGGCTGAAAGTTTGTATTTCTCATAATTGCAGAACAAGCTTTATCTTTTGTTCTATAAAGTAAATGTATTAGAGTCTTACCATTTCCTTGTGAGATGTACATTTCTTTTTTATTATATCAAGGTAGCACTTTAGGAACACAAACAACTTCAAAATTAGATGGTTCATGTATCTGCAAAAATAATTTTTGGAATATTTATGCTCTCTGTATATAATAAGTAAACACTTTTTCACATACAAAGATTTCTTTAACAATGACAATATGCCATGACCTATGGAAAAATCCAGACTCTTATTTTTCTTCTTATACTTTTATACCTTATGAAATAGAGTTCTTAAAGCTAATGGTTAGATCAGGAAATAATACTTTATGCCTATATCTTTGGTTGACCAGAGAATAATGTTTGGGAGGAATATCCACTGCTTAACACAGAAGAGTCAAATAAGTATTTGACTCTGATCTTGGAGACAGGTGATCTTCTAGTCTGCTAATCTGGAAACAATTTTTTCATTAATTAATTTATTCACTTTACATCCCTATATCAGACTCTTCCTCTCAGTCCCTCCCTCACACAGCTCCTACCCGCCATTGTCCCCTTTCCTTCTCTGAGAAGTGGGAGGACCCTTCTGGCATATCAACTCATTGCAGAACTAGGCACATCCTCTCCCACTGAGTCCCGACAAGGAGGCCCAGTTAAGGGAACAGGATCCACAGGCAGATTACAGATTCAGGGACAGTGTACACTCAAGTTTTTGAGGAACCCACAGGACAAGCTGCAGATGTGCTATATGCATGGGGCCTAGGTTCAGTCCATGAATGCTTTTTGGTTGGTGGTTCAGTCTCTGGAGCTCTCAAGAGTCCAGGTTAGTAGACTCTGTTCGTCTTCCTGTGAAGTCTCTATCCTCTTTAGGTTCCTCAATTCTTCCTTAAACTCTTCCACAAAACTCCCCAAGCTCCATCTAATGTTTGGCTGTGGGTCTCTTTATGTTTCCATCAGCTGCTGGGTAGAACCTCTCAGAGGATAGTTAGCTAGGATCCTGTCTGCAAGTACAACAGAAGATCATTAATAGTTTCACAGATTAGCTCTTGCCCATAGGATGGGTTTCAGTGTGGACCAAATATCCCTCAACTCAAGCATGAATAAAGAAAATGTGGTTCATTTGCACAGTGGAATACTGCTCAGCTATTAAAACAAGAACATCATGAATTTTTAGGCAAATAGGTAGAGCTAGAATATATAATCCTGATTGAGTTAACCCAGAACCAAAGGACATGAATAATATACGCTCACTTATAAGTGGATATTAGCCATAAAATACAGGATAACCATGCTATAGTCCACAGACCCAAAGACACCAAATAACAAGTAGAGCCCAAGAAGGATGATTGAATCTTTTCGGAAGGGGAAATAAAATAGTTATTGAAAGTGGATGGAAGGAGGGTACTGGGTGGGAGAGGGAATGGGACAGGAGGATCAGGGGTAGTGAGAGCAGGGGAGACAGAATGGAAATCAGTAGTGGGCAGTGGAAGCATCTGTAGGATGTCCCAGAGACCTGAGAAGAGTGAAGGCCCCAGGGAGTCTATGTTGGTGACTCTAGCTGAGATTCCTTGCAGGTGGGGATATGAAATCTGAAGTTGACACCTCCTGTAGCCAGGACTACCAGTGGAGGGATAAAGGCAGCAATCCATTCACAAAACCATTGACACAAAATGTGCCCTGCCTACAAGATGTGCATAGACAAAGATGGAACAGGGATTGAAGGAATGACCAATCAACAACTAACCCAAATTGAGACCCATGCCATGGGCAAGAACCAAACCCTTCATATTTCATATCCCCACCTGCAAGGAATCTCAGCTAGAGTCACCAACATAGACTCCCTGGGACCTTCGCTCTTCTCAGGTCTCTGGTACATCCTATAGATGCTTCCAGATATGTTTTTTAAGTACAGTGCTTCTGGAGGGCTGAAAACCTCAACATGTGAAAGTTTTCTGCCTGTCACCACTAGCTTTGAGACACCTATTTTTCTCTCACTAAGGAGGTCAGAATGCTTGGTATTTCAGTGCTAATTCCTTGGGGAAATGGGTGTGCTTATATGTCTGCAAAGGCCATATTTCTAGGCGCATCTGTGATGGTGCTTCCAGAAAAGGGTTATTTAAGTCAGACTAAATAAAGAAGAGTCACCCCTTCTCATATTAGTGAGTATAAGTTGATTGATAGGAGATAGTGAAATGGGCAAGGAAGGCACAGTTTTCTCTTTCTTTAGATGGGACATCTGTTTTCAGTCCTCACACTGCTGTTTCTGGTTCTTGGATATTTGGATTCTCTAGACAACACTAGCAGCCACCCTGCCATTCCAGCCTCTGCATGAAGATCAAATTTTGTTACTACCTTTTGTGGTTGTCTACCTTGCAGAACACATATTTCTCAGACTCCATAATCACAGGAACTAAGTCCTATAGCAAATTTCCCATTATGTCTGTATTTATATGCCTATCTATCATTTATCTATCATCTATCTATCTCATCTATTATCAATGATAGCCATCTATCAATCAAAAATGTATCTATCTTGTAGTATAAATATTTAAATAAATTCCAACCTAGTGTTACTAACCTCCTCAATGCTTTGTGTTCCCCAGTGAAAGACACACACACAGCCTTTATATTTTAATATGCCTTAAGCAGCACAAGAGCTGGGCAACTGCCTACCCTCCATGTAGTTAGAATCTCCCTCCCACCAAAAACTCCAGTTACTACTTACTAATTTTTATGCTTTATCTTGGTTGTTCTTAACTCCTATTAGTCAGCCCTCTAGGCCACATATTCTTGGCCCAGAGCCCAGGTTGCTCTTTTTGCTTCTCTATCCCATGGTAGCCACACACTCCTAAGGCTTGGAATCTCTCTCCCCTTTCTTCTTTCTCACAGTCTCAAGCCAGAGAAATCTAAAACCCTGCCTCTGTCTCTTTTCCCCAGTTATTAGCTGTTGGCATCTTTATTTACCAATCATAATTAACTGGGTTCCCAAAGCTATATGATGACTTCAAATCTTGGAGGCTAGCATTTAGCAAGAGAATAGGCCAACCTACTAGACTATCTCTCTACCTCTATCATCTATCTATCTATCTATCTATCTATCTATCTATCTATCTATCTATCTATCTATCTATCTATCTATCTACCTATCTATCCATCTATCTCACTTTTTAAGCATTTATCTATGTATGTTTCTCCTGTAGGTCAGCAATCTATTTTTTAACTCAGTCAATAATCTATTCATGTTTAATTTATCCCCTATTGATTGTTTCTCTGGAGATAGTTTGGCATGGTGACTGTATGGATTAACAGTACATAGAGAATTGTATCAATATTTACCTTAGCCGGATATTGAGTATAGTTAAATCCAGAGGACACATTGCTGTGAGTTCTTATTTTTCATGAATTGCAGATGCCCCATGTGTGGTGGTTCTGTAAGATCATTACTATAAAATCTCTGTTCTATTACTCAGTAAGTATAAGAGAGCATTTTTGTCATGAGGGAAACACTTTGTTAAATATTCTATTACTTTTAGAAAGTCTTCAGTCCTACAGGCCACCATCAGCATGGTGTAGGTAGAGATGCCCAGGTTAATTAATGGGTGCTGAGACACAGCCACTGATTCATGTCTTGATGTATTAGACATCTCATCCTCCTTCTCTCTGCTGAGTCACTACATAAAGGGCCACTCCTCTCTGAGTTATTGTGGATGATGCAACAGACCTTGACTCTTAATGTGTTAATAATACTTTATAAGTTACTAAATTTGTTACATAAAAGTTCATATGTGTTGCATATTTTGTATGTACTTAAATATATATAGTACTCAATATATTAAGTACAGTTATGTATTTAAAACTAAATTTTGTTTATGTACATAATAATATGAAATCACCAGAGTTTGGACAATGCATAATTCACCTTGCTATCTGAATATTCACATGTGGTCACAAGTTCCCGTCTAAGTCTCCATTTCATCCTTCTTTTGCAGGAGTCTCCTATTGCTAGCTGGTAAGTTTATTTGCTATGTCCTACATCTTAAATACAAATGGCATTTTCTGAGACTAATGAAAGTCTAATGTTCCTAGTCCACCTTTAGTCATACATAAAAGAGGCATAAAGTAGCCAAGAAATGGCTCTTCATGCTTCCAAGTAAGAGGAGTTGATGACACTACACTGCAAGAATAACAACAGTGGTTGGAATTCAGCTCAATATGTTTCACAACTCAGTCTACTGGGTAACCCAGGATTCACCAAGACCTTGACAAGAGTACAACTCTAAGCAGATTGTAAATGATACTAAAGATGAAAACCATCAACAAAGGATCCTGGCTTAATCTTTGAGGACACGACCTTCCCTGCTCCTGGCAGTGGCTACTAGCCACTACAGATGCACTTTAGAGCCTAGTAGAAGAAAAATTCAATTTTCAAAAAAAAAATTAGATACCATATAATAAATCTGGATGTGTTTAAAAATCCCTGAGGAGTTTAAAAAGTCTGGATGTGTTTTCTCAAATAACTATTTAAAGCATATTAGAGTTTTTTAATTGCACTGGGGACTTTTCAAAGCATATCAGGACAAAACAGTAGAGTATAGGCCCCAATATGCTAATTAATAGCTAGCTAGACCCCTGAAATAAAGCTGCAACACTCCATTAATCAGGCAGTAATTGAATTGGCACAGTGCTTTTGTGCAAACTACATGATAATTGAAAACCCAAACCTGGAAGTAGGGAGGGTAAGGCTCTCCACAACAACACCTAACAGGGCATCTTATTTGCACTTGGCAGTGGGCAGTTGGCCCTTTAGTCGGGGAGACTTTGTACAGAGAAAAAGCTGTCTACTCTCTCCTGTGTCAAGTGTAACTTCATCTCCTGCTGGGATGGTCTTTTAGGTCGGGGATATCTAGTGTCCAGAAGCATAACCCCATGGAAACACAAATACTACCTGATATGCTTTTCTCTGTTGCCTAAAGACATCTGCCAATTAATGTGATTATAAAATAACAGCAAGAAACAGGTGCTTCATTTGCTAATTTTACATCTGACTGTTTGAAAGCTGGGAATTAGTTGGCAAATATAACTTTTATTGCAAGGAGAAAAAGAAGATGATGAATAAGAAGAAACGGAGGAGAAGTAGGTAGAGGCAGATGAGGAAGAGGTAGAGTAGGATGAGGAGGAGAGGGAAGAGGAGGAGGAAGAAGAAGGAGGAGGAGGAGGAGAAGAAGAAGAAGAAGAAGAGGAGGAGGAGGAGGAGGAAGAAGAAGAAGAAGGAGAAGAAGAAGAAGAAGAAGAAGAAGAAGAAGAAGAAGAAGAAGAAGAAGAAGAAGAAGAAGAAGAAGAAGAAGAAGAAACAACAACAATGGAGACATTTTTTCATATTCAGCCAATGCAGCATCATCCTGGATTTTAACTGCCTACAGTTAAGTCCTTCATGAGAGAAGAATTATGGCTTCAAAATGAGAGAAAGGAAAGTAGCATTTGAAAGCTTTTTTTTTTTAAATTTTTTGGCTACACACAAAATAGTAAGTTTATTGCTTTATCAAAAAGGCTGTTGCCAGAGTTATGCCTGTCATGCATCTAATGATGGAGTTAGGGGGCAGACATCACAGATGTCGATAAAGTGAGGATGCACAAGAGTTCCCTACACAGAGCTTTAGAGCCTGTCAGTGTCAGAAGCTCAAAGACCTTTACCTTATTTTCCAGCTTCTCACATACACAAGTGAAGGGCAAGAAACATCTAATCAGGGAGAAAGTGTTTTTTTTTTCTCATGGTTGTGAGGATCCAAAGAGAAATCTCTTCAAAAATTTAGAAAACAAAACAAAACAGACACAAGCAAAATACTGTGTGTCTTACTCATTATATTCCTGCCCAATGGATGGCAAATACAGTGAGAAATACCAATGAGTAATTGTGGGTATCTTAGCTGAGTCAGGCTATTCTGGTAGTGAACACACCATATCCCTTCTCTTTGCTTAGATGTGAACAACTTTGTTGGTTGTTAAATAAGCAATTAATATGACCCTTAATCACAACAAGGGATTGGGTACTATATATGTGACCCAGGCTACACTTACTATTTGAGACAAGTGTCTGCCTTTCCAGAGAGGTACATTACACCTGAGCTCTGTACACTTAAGCTTTATATTCCTGATTCCAAAATAAAGCTTTATTTTCTTGTTTTTTAAAAATCAACTGCTCTCCCTCCCTCTCTTTATAATATCTATTATATAATCTTCATATATCTGTCTATCTACCATCTATCATCTACCTACCTATCATCTACCAATCTAATTTATATCTATCTATCACCTATTTATCTTCTATCATCTATCAATCAATCTCTATCTATCTACCTACAGATCTATCTATCTATCTATCTATCTATCTATCTATCTATCTATCTATCTATCTACCTATCTCACTTATCTATATCTCTATTATCTATCAACCTATCATCTGTTTATCAACCTATCATCTATCTATGTATCTATCATCTATCCCATTTATCTATCATGTATCTATTTATCTATCAACTATCTATCTACCTGTCTATCGATCCTATAGCAAGAAAATCTATAAAATTTATTTGGTTTCAAATCTCAACTCCTCCAAGCTTCAGTAAAGATGAAATGCACACCTGACAGGCAGTAGATGTCTCTACATACCATTCTTGTATGTGAGTCTTGGGGGTTGTTTTAAATTCCAGACCTCCCTGAGGATTTTAACATTTGAAATGGGATTTTCACCAGACCATATTGTCTGGATGTGATATTTGTTCTCTGTAAAACAGAAGATAGGACATGGAACTGCTGGGTGCCACCTTAAATTGAGGAGCTCTGTTCATTTTTCTGAGTGTGCTTAGACACCACCAAGGCTAAACTTCTCTCTCCCCTTTCATCTAAATGTATGGATTTTGAGTAGGCTTGAGATCATTTTCAAACACCATCTTTTTTTTCCCTAACAGAACTCTTCATTTTTTTTTCTTTTTCTAACTTATATTAAAGACTTCCAGTTTCATCTCCCGAACACAACTCATACTTTCCTGCTTCTTACCATCTGCTGGGACCCAGCATCTGCCATTTCCCGCCTACTTCTTCTGTACCCCTGGTAGTCTGTGATTACACACTCGCAACTATGGTATTGGTGCAGAGGCGTGGCACCCAGATGGCTCTTTTGAAAATGTTCTCACCCACCACTGCCCCCACCTAAACCTATTGTGCTCAGAATAAAATTCAGACTCCTGATGATGACATAAAGATACTGGCTCCTGGTTCTTGTGTACTTTTGTTTCTTCTGTCTCTTTACTTTTCCCCACCCATCCTTCCTCTCTCTGAAACTCACCCACCCATTTGCTCTTTCATAGGGACCACAGATTGGCTTTGAAACACAGATCTTGCATTTCTTTTGCTCTTATCTGATTGTGTTTTGGGTTCTGTGCATGGCTGGCTCCCTTTGTCCATCAGCTTTCAGGTCAAGGATCGTTTCTTCAGTCTTGCCCTTCCTGGGTGAATCCTCTCTCCCAACTGAATTACCCTCCAGCCACTTTCATTTTATACACAGAACTTTTCATGCTTTTAATTTACTTGGCTTCCCAATTTCCTCCACTCCAAGTTGCACCTCACTATGCATATGTATCCTTTGTGATACTTCTTTTCTCTTGATACTCTCCTGATGTCTCGGACATTGCTCAGCAAATACTTGTGAAATGGGTTAAAAATGTTTCCACCAAGAGCATATGGTTACAGTCTGTGCAACTGCTGAGGAGATCCCAGCTCAGTGGTAGAAACAAATGAAAAGTCTGGTTCTTTTCCAAATGTTTTTAGAAAGAGAGGAAATCAATAACAATAAAAAAAATTACTATTTCTTTTCCCCAAAAAATTTTTGTCTCAAAGTTTACCACATGTTAATGTTAATTCAGTTTATATCCATGGGAATGTATATGTAAGAAAATAAACAGCTTTCAAAGTTAGAAGAAAGGTTAAGTAAAGAGACTTCTAGTTCAGTGGCTGCCAAAATTTCCCATAAAGGACCAGACAATACTAAATACTTTAGGCTTTGCAAGCAAAACGGTCTCTGACAAAAAAATTTGCCTTGATTGTCACTGGATAAGTATACACAAAGTTGTATACTCCAGGTACATCTCTGCTTCATTATAATCTCACCTTACTGACATTACAATATGGATTTCATAAAATCTCCACCTAATATGAAACATTAATCTTATTTTTCTTATTTTCTTCAATAATTAAAAATATGAGAACATTATCATCTTGCACACTACATAAAAGCCAGGGTTGAGCAGATCTGAGCTGAGGCTTGTAGTATGCTATCCCCCTCTAGATATATTTAATTGCACCTAATTACCACTACTTTGGTCTGAATAAATTGGTATGTACATGCCCTCATAATAACCTCCGCAAGCCTCATTTGTGTAGTAACAGAAGGAATACTTTATGTTATAACTTCCTTATTGGATAACACATGTTTAATCAAAATTATCTTCATAAATTCACATTATCCTGCAGGTTCTTCATGCACCCTACTCTACTATTCTCTGCTTTCCTACTCTGGCCCTTCCATTCTTCCTCCTCTCTCATCTGGAGACCATGCTTGGGAAAAATGAAAGAAAGATAAGTAAAAATATACTATATGCTCAATGTACTATATTCTAAATAAAAAATATTTTTTGTCATCATTTAAATATAAAATTAGGAATAAGGAACATTTACAATAGCTACTTTCCTACTCATGCTTCTTCTTTAAACATCTGATGATGACTTACTCTTGCCTTCTTATTCCAAGTCCTCTGAGTGTTCCACTTCACTATCTTGAGGTCTTAAGTATTTTTCAGGGGCCAATGGGTTGGAGAATTTGTATCCACATCATATTGTTACTGGGAGGAAATGGAACCTTGAGCAGATGATGACAAGAGGAACAACATTTGGCCCTGTGATGTACCTCTGAAAGAGATGCTAGGGTCCCACCTGCCTCTTATCTATTTTTCTTCATGGCTGCTGCAAACTTGATATGGTTAAGTTTTTTCCATCATATGTTCCCAGAACCAAGCAGCAGGGTAAGGAACCACAGGCTGAAATGTCAGGAATTGTGGGTCCAGACAAGTCTTTTTTCTTCCCAAGTTAGTGTTTTGTCATAGCAATGGGGAGCTGACAGAATCCCATCCTGTTCCAACTTCACCTTTTTCCTTTCACTGCCTGAACAACAATCAGATTTCCAGTGCCTACCCAGTCTTTTCTTCTCTTAAGTTTTTCTCTGAAGCTTAGCTCACAATTCCTGCATCTTCACAAACCTAGACGTTCACTCCTTTTACACATCCCAACATACTTGAACACATCCACCTGCCATTTTGCCACCCTTTCCAAATATTGTCATAAAACATTACCAATTACTCGTTTTATTGATGGACTTGTTATGTGGGCAAAACTAGAAAGGGATTTCTCATTCTTGATCCATGCAGCATCCCCTGGCATAGTCAGAGTAAGTATTAAAGGACCATCTTAAATCAAGAACTTCTGCCTAGAAGATTGCCACTTAGAAATCCAAAGGTATCTTGGGCTGAGAATGTGATAACTCCATGCCAGTGGCAAACATTTAGTGGGAATTGTTGTTTTCTTAAGGCTAACAGAGCTCAAATGTTGCTAAATTTGATAGGAAGCATAACAGAAATACTAGGATATAGGCCTTAAGATTCTTTTGAGAGTAATAATATTAGCCTTTGAGAAGCCTGTGACTATGGACTCTTCTCTGTGCTTCGTCTGTGACTACTTCTCTCCATCATTGCCTTTGTATATCATTTGCCACCATATCCTCAAATCCTCTGACATGCTGGATGCTGTTTGTAGTGGCTATTACTGGTTGTCAATTTGACTGTATCTGGAATGAACTACAATCCAGAACTGAAAGGTTCATCTATGGTCCTAATCTGGAGGCTCAGAAATACAAGTTTCTGACCTGGATCTTGGCATGGAGATCTTGAAGTATAGTGGCTATGAATTCCAGAAGATTAAGACAGGGAGGTCTCTGAGTTCAAGGTCATCTGGGATTAAAGAAACAGCGGCACATGCCTTTAATCTGGGCCACACCCTCTGCTGGAGACCTACATAAGGACATTGGAAGAAGGAAGACTCATTCTCACTCTTTTCCTGCTTACCTCGTGAGAACTGAGTAACTGCTCGATTCTTGGATTTCCAACCACAGCTGCTGCTGACCATTGCTGGGGAGTTGGACTACAGACCGTAAGTCATCAACAAATTCCCTTACTATATAGAGACTACACATACATTCTGTGACTCTAGAGAACCCTGACTAATGCACTGTTCTTGCTATACATGCTTCCAGTCCTCTTTTGCAAAACTCATATTCTTTTCTTATGTTCAGAATACAGACATTAAAGTTATCTCTGAGTGAATCTCTCTCTCTTTTCTTTCTTCAGTTGAGCCAGGTGGCATCCATTACTAGTCAAGCACCAGTGACATGTGAGTTATGTCACTCACACTCATTTTCTCCAGCTGTAGAACCAGTTTTCCTGTCCTTTGTATGGCACATGAGCATTCCAGGTAGTGGCACACTGGTCATGTTGAATGTTGTCTCTCAGAAATTCTGCATGCTTGAAAGGCTCCATCTATGCACAAACTTTGCTCCTCCCCAGCAGTGCCTTTGCTCCCCTGAATGGACTCCTGACATTCCTCAAAGCCTGGCTGACACAGTTCCACTCTGTAAACTTCTACAGGCCTGCACACTGGCTATGCTGAATGAGTACCCACAATGTTTTATTCTTTGTATGTGCGAGTGATAATTTTGTTTGATGATAACCTTCAGTTCCTGTCATAGACCTTTGGCTCATGTTCGGATATTGATTATGGTGTATTTTTTTTAAAAAAATACACCAAACAGTATGGCATTCATTTGTAGAAAAGACTACATAAAACTTTGAGTAGCCAACTTTGACATTGCTGTACCTAAGGACAGCTGAAAGCAGAGTTCTGTGGTTCTGTTTGGAGGGTTCTGAGGTAAGTAAGCCTTTGGAAAGAGGGGTAAACTGTTATTCATACTAGAATAATGTGCTTTGTGCTTCTCAACCATGGTGGCCAAAACAGCTTCAATGTTACAAACAACTATTCTGTTTGGCTTTAAATGAATTTTTGAGAAAGTTGGAAGGCATTGAATAGTCAACTTGTATCTGTAGACCACTCAAAATTAAAGTTAATCTGCCAACTTTCTGGGATCCAGTAGCCTCTGCTAAGATTCTAGGTTGATGTGGTCAGTCCCAGCCAATGAATTTTAATTAAGAATGATGGAGACTATTTTGAGAAATATTAACAAACAACTTAGCTCTTTTTATACCACAACCATAATGGCATTACGTTTCACAAAGAAAAAACAGGAGAGGAGCTGTCTATCATGGCTGCAAAATATAGCAAGAGAAAGCACAATTCTTTGATTAGAAAAAAAAAATATTCCTACATAGTATTTTTTTTTTTTTTTTGCAACTGTAACTCTGAACTCACAGGGGATATGCAGGCTTCATCTACCACAATAAAATATTATACTGGCTCAGAGTTAGCCTGCTCCATAAAAACATTTTACTACCACATTGGGAAGCATTTTCTTGACCTATCTTATTTCTTCTAATCATTGTTCCCCACCCCTTCACTGAAGAATTTCCTATTATTTAGCAACATATGGATGAAACTTTTTTTTTTTCAGTAATCATGTCTGAACAAAGTAATCATTCCCTCATTAGCCAATTATTCTTCAGACTCACACAGAATAGGCAGAATTGTTAGAGGGAGTTACTTTTACCAACCCCATGCAATCAGATCTCACATATGCCTCATTCAAATGGCCCAATTCAGAGGTCACAGCCGATATAACAGAAGTTCCTTACCTTCACTTCCCACAGACATCCGATCTCAAGAGTGTCTTCATCTCCTCAACTCAAAAGAGCCAGTTAGAAATGGTATGCATAGTAGGTTGTATGAGAGAAGAAATTATAAACCATAGAGGTCTGCTCAAGCCAGGGATCTTGTCTATCTTGTTTATATAGTTCCTCAAAGCTCCTCTTCTTTCCTCTCCTGAGTCAACCTGCTGACTTTACACAATTCTCCTACTATCTAGAATGTAATTTTAATTTTTTTCAAAGCCTACTTTTAATGATGATTCTTAAATGCTTTAAACTTCTTTCTAGCCTATCACCCACCACAGGTAGTGTAAAAGAAAGGATGGGGGTGTGGGGGGGAGTGAACCTATCTAGAAAGGTCCTTTTGAGAAAATCCCATCTGCATTATCAGGAAATGAGCAGTTCAGTTCATAGGTCAGCAGCAGCAGCTAAATCTACTGGCAAATACTTCACTGATACCCCAGCAGTCCAGTTTGGTAGAGATGGGATAGCAAACACAAATCAGCAGCGGTGACACAACCTAGCAAAGACAGTCCTGCTGGCATGAGTCAGCAGGAGGGACCCCAGATGGACTCGGAAGTTCTCAGCTGTGCCTCTCTTGGCAAAGTCAATATTATTGAAAACCTAAGACCAATAAGCATTGCATAGTAGCTCTATAGGCAAGCATAGCTCAGCCTTTTTTACTGTCTGTCCAGTCCTTTGTATACTCCCTCCAAACATCAACTGTTCTCCACAGGTCTTGTCTTACCACATGTCTTGCCTCAGAATATGAGTAGTAAAACTCCACATGAATCTGTCTCAGCTGACATCACTCTGCCAAACAGCTGGAGTTTACAGAAGTGGCAAGAAGCCACAGCATACAACCAGAAGATTTTTGATGCATTTCTTTCTATGGAGTCCCGACAAATGGAGCTCAGCTATGCAATGTAAAGTGGACCAATATATTCATGTCATTAGCTTAGCAAAGAATACTTCATCATGTGTCCTTTCCCATTTGCTTTAGCAGAACATTCTCTCTCCTGTGCCTGCTTCAGTGAAATGTTCCTTCACGAGTCTGCCTTAGCCTTTCATCTGTGTCCACTTCAGTGAAATGTTCCTTCATGTGTCTGCTTTGGCAAAACACCATCCAACAAAGCTGACTTCAAAAGACTTGAGTTTCCACTTCAGTAGAACCTTTTAGGTTAATAGCACTACCAAAGAGATGAGTGTCAGTATCTGGCCCCACACATCCCAGTGCTTTCAATATAGCTTCTTTACATTTGTTGGGGAAGGTAACTATCTCAAAACAGGCATAGCTCATGTTATTCTGGCTGTTACAACCAAATATCATGATCTATTAGTTTATAACCGAAATGAGTTATTTCTCACAATTCTTATAGCTACGAACTTCAGAAACAGAGTAAACTCGATTGGTTTAGTGAGGATCTACAGTTGAGTTTATACATGACCAATATTTAACTATGTCCTCACTTGATGGGTGGGTGGGTTATCCTTTGAATGCTGAATGTGAAGTTGAGTTGTAGTACTGAGGTGGGGTGCTACCAGATTTAGGAACTGGTAGATTATGACCTGTGTTTTAGTTAGTCTCTAGGGAAATTCTCCAGAAGAGACCTAGGTACTCTTCTCAGTGCCTTTCCTCTGTTCTTCCTTGTAGATGTGAATGCTGTCTCCATCATCATCTCTACCATTGCTATCTGATATCTTCATCAGTGCTCTAACCACTGCTGCTGCTAATCTTGAACCTGAATCTCCCAACTTTAAGATGAATAAATCTCTCTCCTTTGTAAGTTAATTGCCTCAGATGTTTGTGTTGAGGCAAAGGTGATTAATACAGACAGAGAGAGCACTCTCTAGGACCTCTTTTATAAAGGTGCCTACATGAAGGCTTTCTCTCTGAGACAAAATTGCCTTTCAGTGAACCTTCATTCTAATACCATTGTGTCAGAGGTTTGGATTTCAGCATAGGAGTTTGGGAGATGCAAACATTTAGATCATAGCATCCAGTGACCTCTGAGTTATGAATAATGTCTCCAATCATTGGGGGATGTCAAAAGCATTTTGGGAAAGCTGTTTGGTGAGGACAGCTGATGTTACTTTACTTTTTTTCTTCATGATATTTTCCTGGCCTTTTACTCCATGATGTTCTTCTTTAACTTTTGAGGAGGCGGTTGTTTTGTTTTGTTTAATTCTATGACCTTTTAATGCCATTCACTTTGATACAGGAGCAACATTCTCCTAACTCTTGATATGTGTGTGTGTATGTGTGTGTGTGTGTGTGTGTGTGTGTGTGTACACATACATGTGTGATTAATTTTTATGAGATTCCATTTGAAGATTTAGTTTTGCAGTTTCTGACCTCTGTGCTTCCAAATGAGAATGCATACCTTCAAAATTAAGTTTCCATCTTTAATTCATGGTTACCAAGTAAAGTCCCAGCCTATCAGAAATCATAGTAGGAAAACCCATGAACAAAAAAATTAAGATCATGCGGTTACCCAAACACCATTTGAGTCATTAACAAAGACTTAATGTATAAGTTCTAGCGCTTCTTCAACCAATTGGCTCTGGAAATAGAAATTTAAAGTTTATTTTCAATGTGTTTCATTTCTCATTCATCTGAATTATGTTCTTATGATTGCATTTCTAAGTGTCTTATTTTTCGTAATGCTTCTTTGCACATTTTGTAAACTAACAAATAAGGACGAATGTCCAATTTCAAAGGAATAATATCAAAGTGAGTGTCCCCTCAGTTTAGACACTGCCTTCTCATAACTTGTCAAGACATACAGAGCCAAGGAATACTATCAATATGCAAAATGTTGCATAATTATTTAAATGACCACATATCCCTAGGCTGTTTTTCCCCATTATCAACAGGGTAATTTTACTTCTAATAACTTTTTAAAAAAAAGTCTCCCATTCGTGCCATTAAACACCATAACCTAATCTCACATTTAAGACACTAATGACTGTCACCACAGCTTTGCACTGGGTAGATTCAGGATGACAGCTGTCACTGCAGCAGGATGCATTTTTTTTATAATAGTTTTATGATTTGCCCTTTGAGTTGAAGACTTGGACACCTGATACCAGCCTGTGATTTTCTTCCTGTAATTTCCAGAATGGGTAGAACCAAATAACAGCCTCCTGGTCTCACAAGTCTTGTGCCAAGTGCTTCAGAAGTGACATCGGTGGGAATTGAAAACCATATGCATTTCTTCCCCAGCATATGCTGATCACTTTCATTCAGTTGATGGCGGGGGTGGGTTGAGGCTGGATCTGCTTTAAAAATAAAGCAAATCTCTGCTCTATTCTTATTGCAAACTGCATTGTTTTTGAAGCATTGACTAGTGCTGTGTCAGTCCTGAATTTTCATTGACAAATAGCATGAAGTGCCAAGAAAGAAAGAAAGAAAGAAAGAAAGAAAGAAAGAAAGAAAGAAAGAAAAAGAAAGGAAGGAAGGAAGAAAGGAAGAAAATATTCAACATTATACTAATGATGCGCTGTTCTCTTTAAAATTCACAATATCAGAGGCTGGCAGATGGCTTAGTGGATAAAATGCTTGCCACATGAGCATGAAGACAAGATTTTAGATCCCCAGCACCCACACAAAAGCCATGGTGACTATTGCATGACAGATTTTTTTTTTCTGGGAAGAGGCAATGTACACATGTATACTCACTCAAGATAGGGAACAAATGGCAGACTGAAGTATAGGTACCACCATAGTCAACTTGGTGAGACAATACTTTTCACTGGGTTTACTTACAGAAATATGGGTAAAGGGTCACTTCCAGGAAAAAAATAAATGACTCATGCTGCATGCATTACCAGAGCCCACCACAGCAAAGATGACAGCTTACGGAGATTGGGAACCTGGAGCTCACTGCACAGCTTTTGGGAAACTCAACAGGTTAGTGAGTGTCCTTCCCAGAGGTTTGTGTAGTCTGGGCTTCTTCCAGATAGTTTAAGTGCATTTTGTTTCTTCTTGGCAGCCTGTCTGCTCTCTGCTTCTTCCAGGCTTCTGGGCATGTCTGAGAGTCTTCTTTGCAGCTTGGTTTATCTGAAAATGACTCTCAGCCATCTTTACTACTTATCTACTCTTGGGCATGGAGGGTTCTAGTGAATCTGGTTAGTTGCAGGGACTTCCTAAAACTATTTTGAGTTCTTTACTGCCAGTCTTAAGGAGCTTCTCTGCAATATTTCAGCTCCCTTAGAACAGCGGCTCTCAACCTTCCCAATGCTGCAAACTTTAATACAGTTCCTTATGTTGTGGGGACCCCAACCATAAAATTATTTTGTTGTGCCTTCATACACTGTACTCTTTGCTACTCTCGTGAATAATAATGTAAATATCTGTGTTTTCCGATGGTCTTAGGAGACCCCTGTGAGAGGGTCCTTTGACTCACAAAGGGGCCATTGACTCACAGCTTGAGAACCACACTGCCTTAGACCATTTTGCCTTAACAAGTTTCACTCCAAGATGGAAGGTTTTAGTCCCAGTGGAAATTACTACACCAGAGTGGCCCACAATCAGATTCAGGTATCCCCTATCTTCCAATCTAATGCTTTTATCTAACATATCTTGCCTATCCTTCAATGCCCTGAAAACACTTTAGTGCATCCTACACTGGTGCCATCATTTCTGTTCTGACAGAGAAACAGAAGTCAATAGTAGTGATTTTTCAACACTTTGCTGCTTTGGAAATCAAGGGTGGATTTATGTGAAAATTAACATAGTTTTTATGGTGTGTACTCCTAAGTTCCTCAAAGAGTCAATCAGCAATTCACAAACTTCCTTGAACTCTTTGTGAGTAAAAGAACTCTAGCCAATAGAAAGAACCACACTAAATAATGATAGAGGCTACACTTGTAAAGTCTCACCAATATGACTGCCTAAACTTGACCTAAGCATGGACAACACCAATACACATTCCATAGTGGTGGCCTGAACACAATAAAAAGAGCTGCAGGCAAGTAAAAAGTGCTGAAAGGAGGAGAAATATCTTCCCTTGGAAGAGTACACCATTTGGCTGCCCATTACCAAATTGTCAAATCTGAAAACATAATATGAATAGCATTACATAGACTGAGCATGGTATATTTAGGGATATATATGCATATACTGTCTTAGTTAGGGTTAGTCCTGCTGTGATGAAACCACATGACAAAAGGAAAGTTTTGAGGAAAGGGTTAATTCTGCTTACACTTTTATATCATAGTCCATCACTGAAGGCAGTCAGAGGCAGGATTCAAACAGGGCAGGAACCTGGAGGCAGAAGCTGATTCAGAGGCCTTGGAGAAGTACTGCTTATTGTCTTGCTCCTCATGGTTTGCTCAGCCTGCTTTCTTCTAGAATCCAGGTCCACTTGTCCAGGGATGCCGGCACCCACAATGGGCTGAGCCCTTCCATATACACCTCTGATTAAGAAAATGAACTACAGGTAGATCTTATGGAGGCATTTTCTCAAATGAAATTCCCTCCTTTCCAATGACTCTAACATGTGTCATGTTGATATAAAATTAGCAAGTGTGTGTGCTTATGTACGTGTGTGTGTGTGTGTGTGTGTGTGTGTGTGTGTGTGTGTGTGTGCGCGCGCATGCGCACCATTAATGGAAAAAGAAGTTGTGAATTTGAAAAAGAACAAGGAAGGTTATCTGGGAGGATTTGTAGAAAGAAAAGGGAAAAGATAAATGTAATCATATTATACCTCAAGCTTTTATTTTTAAGATTGAACAACAACAACAAGAACAAACAAAAACAAAAAAAAGAAACTATGTTCATTTGTTCTTCAGAGACTATTCAGGTTTCTCAAAGACAAAGACAAAACGCTCATTCCCTTGCCATTCAGCAGGTAACATTCTAGGGGCCATTTCTGTGGTTTTAGGAGAGCCAGATAACCTCAGGAAATAAGGACCTGTGTGAGTGTAGCTACAACAGAGGCATTAGGTACCCAGGTGTTTGGGAAGAGAGTGTTTGCAGACACCTGAGAAGCAAGTTTGAAAACTGAAAAACCAGTGTAAATCAAAGCAGAACCAAAGAAATAAAGTCAGCAGAGTGTAGGAGCCCCAAGTCTCTCTTGTCAAACAAAATGTCTGGACCTAGAAACACTTCAGATTTCAGATTTTTATTCAGATGTTCAAATATTTGCATGTTCACAATTAAAAAACTGGGGAATAATACCCAAGTCTAAACAAGAAGACTTTGTTTTTGTTTCATATACACCTATGTCCTGAGGTAATACTTTACATCTTCACACGTTCGCATCTAATTGTGACATGTGCTGTAAAGTTAGGTGGAGAGTTTCTAGTTGTGATTACATGATGATGAGCAACAGTTTTGGAATTTTAGAGAATTTATTAGGTCAGAATTCACAGATTAAAGGTGCTCAACCTGTCTACAGTTACGGTGTTCTGTAATACATGATACCCATGATAGTATGACCCTCAGGACTTACATTTACTTTTGATAGGGCCTTTTGATGGAAAAGGTAAAAACAAACAAACAAAACAAAACAAAAAAACATAAAAACTCCTCAAGCAGCTCATACAGTGTTCCCAAATTGAAAGGTTTTCCTGAATAAAATGGGTGCTTAAATACAGGGCATTAGAGAGTCATTGACAATACTATCCTACTACCCAGGAAAGTCCAAGTAGAAAGACTATAGTAGCAACTGAATTTCTCCTTAAAAAAATTGCCTTGGAAACAATGAAACTATTTATCTATGATATAAACTTTGAAGGAAAGAGGAAACATTGACTTTGGGACTCTTTTTAAGGCTCTACATAAAGAATACTAAATTGCAACTATTCTGACATCAATTAATGTTATAAATGTCTCCTCTATATGAATTGCAATGAGTTAAATCACAAAGAATATGGGGCAGTGCCCAGGTTCTGGCAGTTCAACTCCAGCTATATCGACTGTGAGACTTTGGGTATGGCTCTGAACCCACACATTTACAATTATCTGATTAATATGGAAGACAGGATTACACCTTCTATGAAGCTATTAGAATGACTAAATCTTGCAGCATTTACAACTAACTTTTGGATCCATCATTTGGAGGGGTGTTATCTCTTCAAAGACTGGTGTTCTCCATGAAATGGGGAGAGTGGGAAAAGAGGGGAATGCCATTGTGCAAGCAATCCGTGGAATTGATGTTGTTCCTCCTTTGGTTAATAGCCTCTTTTTGACACTCTCAGAGACTATGAACCAGATATCTAAGAAGAGTGTCAGTTTCATGGGGATATTTACTTCTGAGGCTGTGAGAGACAAAACCCTTACCTGTCTCTAATCCTCTCCTGCTCCTACTGGCTAAATGTACCTATAGCTCCTGACTAGACTACTCTAGAGATGGCTCAGTCTTCATTGCCATTATGAGGGCTCAGCTCTGGAGACTCAGCAGGGACTGAGAGACAGTTCTGTGGCATGTGTGTCTGCCAGTGCAACAGCTCACTTCCTCTACCTAGGCAGGGACACGATGTGCTAACAAGCTCGCCATACCTCCCACTGGATCTGCAAATGGGAAAGAAGGGATGAGTCTCCCCTATTGCCTGTGTACTGATTCTTAATGATGGAATGTCTCGGTTCAGGGTGACTCTTCCCACCATAGACACTATGCCTATACAGGCTGTGACTCTAACCCATCAGCAAAGGCAGACGCTGTCTGTTCAGTGGGGATGACTTGGCAGGGTGTATGATTCTTCACCTCCTAGGAAGTCTTGGGAAAATACTACTAGAAGGTAACTAAGACTTTCTCTAGAGTTCCCTGTTCTGTCCTGTGTCACTCACTCCTTCGTACCTACCATCCTGTTCCATTAGCACCTGGGAACTTGTCTCTTCAGCTGGGAATTTGCCTTTTTATCATGCTTTCTAATGTTGAAAGCGTAATAGTTTGACATATAAGGAGATAAAACAAGTGGGCTTTTGTTGTTAGGTCTCATGCTTTTCTGGCTAGGGTTTAGGCTCTTTGTGGCTTGCTGCTGATGTAGCCTTAGAGGCAGAGGCTCCCTCTGACGTATTTATTTTTACCCTCTTTGTTGTCTCCATGTTCCCTAGTGACTCCTCAAATGAGGTTTACCCTGGCACCTTTTCAGATTCACTTCCTATGTTCTCTACAGGAGCCACACGATTAGATTATGGTACAGGTGTTTTGAAGTGTTCTTTTGACCCTGTAATCATTTGTCTAATGTCCTCTGTCTCTGGGAATCCAACAGAGAGAGCTAAAGCACACATCAGTACCCTCCCAGATCAAAAGGAAGATGGGCAGAAGTTGTCTAGTATGAACGTTGGGAAATCTATGTTGTTTTGCTTTGGTAAAGTGTTCATTCTTCCTTTCTTTCCTTTTCTTTCTTTCCTTCTTTCTTTCTTTCTTTCTTTCTTTCTTTCTTTCCTTCTTTCTTTCTTTCTTTCTTTCTTTTTTTTCCTTTCCTTTTTCTTTCTTTGTTTTTTAATATGATACTGTTTTATTGCCATATTTCAAACAGAAGTCTCAAGCCACTAGACAGTATAATTGCCAGAAATCCAATAATTTTGGAGACAACAAGGCCACAGGAAAGGTGACTCAGTGGTTAAGAGTTTATACTGCTGGAGTACTAACTTGAGTTCTTTGTATATATTGGATATTAGCCTTCTATCAGATTTAGGGTTGGTAAAGATGCTGGCAAGAATGTGAAGAAGGAATACTCTCCCACTGCTGGAAGGATTGCAAGCTGGTATAACCACTCTGGAAATCAGTTTGGCAGTTTCTCAGAAAACTGGGCATAATACTACTGGAAGATCCTGTTATACCACTCCTGGGTATATACCCAGAGTATCCTCCAGCATGTAATAAGGATACCTGCTACACTATGTTCATAGCAGCCCTATTTATAATAGCCAGAAGCTGGAAAGAACTCAGATGTCCCTCAACAGAGGAATGGATACAGAAAATGTGGCACATGTACACAATGAAGTACTACTCAGCTATTAAAAAACAATGACATCATGAAATTCTTAGGCAAATGGGTGGAACTAGAAAATATCATCCTGCGTGAGGTAACCCAATCACAAAAGAACACACATGGTATGCACTCACTGACAAGTGGATATTAACCCAGAAGCTTGGAATACCCAAGACATAATTCACATATCAAATGATGCTCAAGAAGAAGGAAGAACAAAGTATGGATACTCTGGTCCATCTTAGAAGGGGGAACAAAATACCCACAGAAGGAGATGCAGAGACAAAGTGTGGAGCAGAGTCTGAGGGAAAGACCATCAGAGACTGCCCCACCATGGGATCCATCCCATATAGTTACAAACCCAGACACTATTATCAATGCCCACAAGTGCTTGCTGACCTGAGTCTGATATAGCTGTCACCTTGGAGGCTCTGCTAGTGCATGACAAATACAGAGGGGGGGGCACTCTCAGCCAGTCATTGAACTGAGCACAGGGTTCCCAATGGAGGAGCTAGAGAAAGGACCAAAGGAGCTGAAGCAGTTTGTAGCACCATAGGAGGAACAACAATATGAGCCACCCAGTACCCCCAGAGCTCCCAGGGACAAAACCATCAACCAAAGAGTACACATGGAGTTACCCAGGGCTCTAGAAGCATAGGCAGCAGAGGATGGCCTTGTTGGACATCAAAGGGAGGAGAGGCCCCTGGTCCTGGGAACGCTTGATGCTGCAGTGTAGGGGAATACCAGGACAGGGAAGCAGGAAAGTGTTTTTTTGTTTTTGTTTTTTTTTTTTCTTAAGGGGAGGCCCATGTTCCAAAGTGAAAGCTCTGGATGACATCATTTGGCTCCTTTCTCCCCCCATTTTACAGATTTACCCCCTCAGTCTTCACAATGAGAAAGAAAGGATTTCTTCAGGAATATGTTCAGCTTTGCAGCCTTGCAGCTCTGTGTTTTTACTTCCTGCCCCCATACAACAGTTTTTTCTTAGTATCTGCTAGTGAGTTTCCTTCCTGCAAGTGTTCCCATGGGCCTCTGTCTCCAGGTTTGGTTTCTGCTGCCAGTGAGCTGTGAACCATCTTCCTCAGTATCCTCTCTGCCTCCAGAATGCTGATTTCTCCTGCAACCTCAATTTTCTGCTTATCTAAGAAGCTTGTTGTCACTTTACTAGGCATTTGTTCTTCTTGTGAGGGAAACAGGAACAACATCTAAGCACTTACCTGCCAGGCCGGAACTCAGGAATGCCTTGCTTACTCCAAGCTTTTGACCTCAAGGCAATATCTTTATGTATGTATTTGCATAAACATTTGCCAATTTTTTGGTCCACAAGAAAAAAAATTCTTGGTGAATGATAGCTTCTATTTTATGAATTTTTTAATTCTGAAATTGGAAAAAGAAGTATAGAGAACATAAAAACATCATTGTGCCTCTGTGTGTGTGTGTGTGTGTGTGTGTGTGTGTGTGTGAGTGAGTGTGTGTATGCATATGTATACATATACACACACACCGCACACCGACATACACACACTCACAGATCCAAATAACCCCAAAATTGTTACATGCAGCAAAATGAAAACACAAGTACAAAAGTAAATAAATTAGTAAATTAATTAATTAATTTATCTTCATATTAATTCTGTGCTCATCATGGATATTTCACAGTTTTAAATATGATTCAGAACACAATTAAGAAGAATTTATCACCGGTTTCAGTTTTATACATTTTGTTCAAGGACATGCTTGAAGGAGATGAGAGAAGACAAACCTGTCTGCTAACTCTTAAATCCTTGTAATCAATATTTGGCCTGCTTGCTCTGACCTACTTCTCCTTGTCTTCTCAGGTCATGAGTCAGAACCTCTACTGGACTGGGATCCTTTTCCCTTATTGAATCTTCTGAGTCAGGACAAAGGGCAGCAGGACTGGACTATAAGGCTCAGTCTATACTTACTGCAATCTGATGCCTTTACTAATTCGGTGTTTAAGTGACACTGGGAGGATTGACTTGATAATGGAACTGTAAGTAGTGAGACACTCAATGTGGTGTATTAAACAAATGCATGGGAATCATTTCTATTTCCTGGTGGCTCAACAATGGTCAAAGAAATTTTCTTGAAATATGAGGCTAAATGAGATAAGCCATGTCCTTTCCATTTCCTTCTGAATATTAAGTTGTCGTTCAACAGAAACATGACATCCCTTCCTGCTCCAAATAACCTTCTCTAGGACTGATCCACTGTGGGTAAAGCATGCTGAGGAATGTCACGTTCTTCTTACTTCCTTTCATGTAAAAATTATCTTTTATTTTACTGCACCATACTTAATGGTTCAATCATTGGCACTGAGTATAAGCCCTTGTTTCTGCACACCGTGTTAACAAATCTTTCTTTATTCATGGCATCTATGAATCCTCCCGTGTTTTCTTCCATGATTTCCTGATGTTATGTATATGTTCAATCTGCAATCAAGATTGTCCATCTTACTATTTCATCTGTTTGTTCCAGGGTGGCTTGCCTGTAAGTTTCTAGATACTCCAATTAATTCCTGGTTACTTTGATTCCTCTCCTATTCCAGACGCTAGTCTATTTCCCAGGCTACCAAGAGAAGTCAGGATTTGCCACAGAACCTACTTGCCTTTGATGATAGAGGTTCCTATGGAAGACCACCTATGGATCATTTGAGAGTTTTGCTCCTGTTTATTCACACTTCTTATTTGGATGACAAGATAGGTATGAACATTTAAGAACAAACTTTTACAATATTCATGTTTGTAAAAAATATCTCCCCGTTTAGTCAGTTACTAATGAATTTTTAATGTTTTTCTGTCTTGTGTTGTTTTACAATTCTGAAGCTATTTGTCTAAATGTAAAAAAAAAAAACTAACTATATGCCTGGATGTATCCTGTGGGGCTATGAAAGAATATTAGGGAACTTTACTGAAAATAACTAAGGCTCTTGTAATATAGAAAGTTGTTCTTAGCCTGCAAACAATCTGAGTGGAAGGGACGTACCTTAGGGCTTTTGGTTCTTTGAGGTTAAGGGCCTTTCCAAGTCTCTATTATGACATTATGACACTGTAAATATTAAAGTACTATAACAAGGCTAGATCCCACAAACTTACAGAACTCTAATAATTTTATTTTTTTAAATTTTTTATTAGGTATATTCTTTATTTACATTTCAAATGATTTCCCTCTTACTGGTTTCCCAACTCCCCAAAAGTCCCATACTCCTTCTTCCCTCCCCCTGCTCCCCAACCAACCCACTCCTGCCTCCCCTTCATGGTATTCCCCTATACTGCCTCCTTGAGCCCTTCCAGAACCAGGTGCCTCTCCTTCCTTCTTCTTGGTATCCTTTGTTATGTGAATTGTTCCTTGGGTATTCTAAGCTTCTAGGATAATATCCGCTTATCAATGAGTGCATCTCATGTGTGATTTTTTGTGAACAGGTCATCTCACTCAAGATGACATTCTCCAGTTCCACCCACTTGCCTAAGAATTTCATGAGTTCATTGTTTTTAATAGCTGAGTAGTACTCCATAGTGTAAATACCACATTTTCTGTATCCATTCCTCCGTTGAGAGATATCTGGGTTCTTTCCAGCTTCTGGCTATTATAAATGAGGCTACTATGAACATAGTGGAGCATGTGTCCTTATTGCATGTTGGAGAGTCCTCTGGGTATATGCCCAGGAATGGTATAGCTGGGTCCTCTGGTAGTATTATGCCAAGTTTTCTGAGGAACAGCGAAACTGATATCCAGAGTGGTTTTACAAGCTTGCAATCCCACCAGCAGTGGAGAAGTGTTCCTCTTTCTCCACATCCTTGCCAGCACTGGCTGTCTCCTGAGTTTTTGATCTTAGTCATTCTGACTGGTATGAGGGGGAATCTCAGAGTTGTTTTGATTTGCATTTCCCTGATGACTAAGGATGTTGAACATTTCTTTAGATGTTTCTCAGCCATTCGATATTACTCAGGTGAAAATTCTTTGTTTAGCTCTGTACCCCATTTTTTAATAGGGTTATTTGGCTCTCTGGAATCTACCTTCTTGAGTTCTTTGTATATCTTGGATATTAGCCCTCTGACGGATGTAGGGTTGGTAATGATCTTTTCCCAACTAGTTGGTTGCTGTTTTGTCCTTTTGAAAGTGTCCTTTGCCTTACAGAAACTTTGTCATTTTATGAGGTCCCATTTGTCAATTCTTGATCTTAGAGCATAAGCTATTGGTGTTCTGTTCAGGAAATTTTCCCATGTGCCCATGTGCTCAAGGAACTTCCCCAGTTTCTTTTCTATTAGTTTCAGTGTTTCTGGTATTATGTGGAGGTCCTTGATCCACTTGGACTTTAACTTAGTACAAGGAGATAAGAATGGATTGATTTCCATTCTTCTGCATGCTGACCTCCAGTTGAACCAGCACCATCATCTATTGAAAATGCTATCTTTATTCCACTGGGTAGTTGTCAAAGATCAAGTGACCATAGTTGTGTGGGTTAATTTCTGGGTCTTCAGTTCTGTACCATTGATCTACCTGCCTGTCACTGTACCAATACCATGCAGTTTTTAACACTATCGCTCTATCGTACTGCTTGAGGTCGGAGATACTGATTCCCTCAGAAGTTCTTTTACTGTTGAGAATAGTTTTAGCTATTCTGGGTTTTTTGTTTTCCAGATGAATTTGATGATTGCTCTTTCTAACTCTATGAAGAATGGAGTTGGGATTTTGATCAGGATTGCATTGAATCTGTATATTGCTTTTGGCAGGATAGACATTTTTACTATATTAACCCTGCCAATCCATGAGCATGGAAGATCTTTCCATCTTCTGAGGTCTTCTTTGATTTCTTTCTTCAGAGATGTGAAGTTCTTGTCATATAGATCTTTTGCTTGTTTGGTTAGAGTCACACCAAGATACTTTATATTGTTTGTGGCTATTGTGAAGGGTGTCATTTTCCTAATTTCTTTCTCAGCCTGTTTATCCTTTGAGTATAGGAAGGCCATTTATTTGCTTGAGTTAATTTTATATTCGGCCACTTTGCTGAAGTTGTTTATCAGCTGTAGGAGTTCTCTGGTGAAGTTTTATCATCTGCAAATAGTGATACTTCGACTTCTTCCTTTCCAATTTGTATCCCTTTGACCTCCTTTTGTTGTCTAATTGCTCTAGCTAGAACTTCAAGTACTATATTGAATAAAAATGGAGAGAGAGAGGGCAGCCTTGTCTAGTCCCTGATTTTAGTGGGATTGCTTCAAGTTTCTCTCCATTTAGTTTGATGTTGGCTACTGGTTTTCTGTATATTGCTTTTACTATGTTTAGGTATGGGCCTTGCATTCCTGTTCTTTCTAAGACCTTTAACATGAAAGGATGCTGAATTTTGTCAAACACTTTTTCAGCATCTAATGAAATAACCATGTGATTTTTTTCTTAGAGTTTGTTTATGTAGTGGATTACATTGATGGATTTCCTTATCTTGAATCATCCCTGCATTCCTGGGATGAAGCCTACTTGATCATAATGTATGATCATTTTTATATGTTCCTGGATTCTGTTGGCAACGATTTTATTGAGTATTTTTGCATCTATATTCATAAGGGAAATTGGTCTGAAGTTCTCTTTCTTCGTTGGATCTTTGTGTGGTTTTGATATCTGCGAAATTGTGGCTTCATAGAATGAGTTGGGTAGTGTTCCTTCTGTTTCTATTTTGTGGAATAATTTGAAGAGTACTAGTGTTAGGTCTTCATTGAAGGTCTGATAGAATTCTGCACTAAAACCATCTGGTCCTGTGCTTTTTTTGGTTGGAAGACTTTCAATGACCACTTCTATTCCTTCAGAGGTTATGGGACTATTTAGATAGTCTATCTGAACCTGATTAAACTTTGATAGTTGGTATCTGTCTAGGAAATTGTCCATTTCCTCCAGATTTTCCAGTTGTGTTGTGTATAGGCTTTTGTAGTAGGATCTGATGATTTTTTGAATTTCCTCAGTTTCTTTTCTTATTTCTCCCTTTTCATTTCTGATTTTGTTAATTTGGATTCTGTCTCTGTGCCCTCTTGATAGTCTGGCTAAAAGTTTATCTATCTTGTTGATTTTCTCAAAGAACCAACTCCTGGTTTTGTTGATTCTTTGAATAGTTCTTTTTGTTTCTACTTGGTTAATTTCAGCCCTGAGTTTGATGATTTCCTGCCTTCTGCTCCTCTTGGGTGTATTAGCTTCTTTCTGTTCTAAAGCTTTCAGGTGTGCTGTTAAGCTGCTAGTGTATGCTCTCTCCAGCTTCTTTTTGGTGGCACTCAGGGCTATGAATTTTCCTCTTAGCACTGCTTTCAATGTGTCCCATAAATTTGGGTATGTTGTGCCTTCATTTTTATTAAACTCTAAAAAGGTTTTGATTTCTTTTCTTATTTCTTCCTTGACCAAGGTATCATTGAGTAGAGCATTGTTCAGCTTCCATATGTATATGGGCTTTTTTTTTGTTTTTGTTGCTGTTGAAGACAACCCTTACTCCATAGTGATCTGATAGGAGGCATGGAATTAGTTCGATTTTTTTTGTATCTGTTGAGGTCTGTTTTGTGACCAATTATATGTTCAATTTTGGAGAAGGTACCATGAGTTGCTGAGAAGAAGGTATAGTCTTTTGACTTAGGATGAAATGTTCTATAGATATCTATTAAATCCATTTGGTCCAAAACTTCTGTTAGGTTTACTGTGTCGGTGTTTAGTTTGTATTTCCCTGATCTGTCCATTAAGGAGAGTGGGGTGTTGAAGTCACACACAATTATTGTGTGGGGTGTGATGTGTGTTTTCAGCTTTAGTAAGGTTTCTTTTACGAATGATGGTGCCCTTGTATTTAGAGCATAGATGTTCAAAATTGAGAGTTCTTTCTGGTAGATTTTTCCTTTGATGTGTATAAAGTGTCCTTCCATGTCTTTCTGATGACTTTTGGTTGAAAGTCAATTTTATCAGATATTAGAATGGCTACTCCAGCTTGTTTTCTGGGACCATATGCTTTAAAAACTGTTTTCCAGCCCTTTATTCTGAGGTAGTGTTTGTCTTTGACACTGAGATGCATTTCCTGTAAGCAGCAAAATGTTGGGTCTTGTTTACGTATCCAGTCTGTTAGTCTATGTCTTTTTATTGGGGAATTAAGCCCTTTATTGTTAAGAGATATTAAGGAAAAGTGATTGTTACTTCCTGCTATTTTTGATATAATTTGTATGTTTGTGTGGTTATCTTTTTTGGGTTTGTTGGAATAGGATTAATTTCTTGCTTTTTCTAGTGTATAGTTTCTCTCCCTTTGTTGGTGTTTTCCATTCATTATCCTTTGAAGGGCTGGATTTGTGGAAAGATACTGTGTAAATTTGTTTTTGTCATGAAATATCTTGGTTTCTCCATCTATGGTAATTGAGAGATTTGCTTGATATAGCAGTCTGGGTTGGCATTTGTGTTCTATTAGGGTCTGTATGACATCTGCCCAGGCTCTTCTGGCTTTCATAGTCTCTGGTGAGAAGTCTGGTGTAATTCTGATAGGTCTACCTTATATGTTATTTGACCTTTTTCCCTTACTGCTTTTAATATTCTTTCTTTGTTTAGCACATTTGGTGTTTTAATTATTATGTGAAGGGAGGAATTTCTTTTCTGGTCAAATCTATTTGGAGTTCTGTAGGCTTCCTGTATGGTCATGGGCATCTCTTTCTATAGGTTAGGGAAGTTTTCTTCTATAATTTTGTTGAAGACATTTACTGGCCCCTTAAGTTGGAAATCTTCACTTTCTTCTATACCTATAATCCTTCGGTTTGGTCTTCTCATTTTGTCCTGGATTTCCTGGATGTTTCGGGTCAGGAGATTTATGCATTTTTCATTTTCTTTGACTGTTGTATCAATGCTTTCTATGGTATCTTCTGTATCTGAGATTTTCTCTCCTATCTCTTGTATTCTGTTGTTGATGCTTGGATCCATGACTCCTGACTTCTTTCCTAGGTTTTCTATGTCCTGAGTTGCTTCCCTTTGTGATGTCTTTATTGTTTCTACCTACATCTTTAGATCCTGGATGGCTTTGTTCAATTCCTTCACCTGTTTTGTTGTGTTTTCCCTTAGTTCTTCAAGGGCTTCCGCCTGTTTACTTGTGGTCTCCTGTATTTCTTTAAGGGAGTTATTTATGTCCTTCTTGAAGCCCTCCATCAGCATCATGAACAGTGCTTTTAAATCCCGTTCTTGCTTTTCTGGTGTGTTGGGCTATCCAGGACTTGCTGTTGTTGGAGAATTTGGTTCTGATGGAGCCATGTTGCCTTGGTTTGTATTGGTGGTGCTCTTGCATTTTCCTTTTGCCATCTGGTTATCTCTGGTATTAGCTGGTATTGCTGTCTCTGACTATGGTTTCTCTGTGCTCCGGGAGACCTGTTCTCTCTGTGTACACTGATATGTAAGTAATTCTGCAAGACCCACTCTCTTATACTTGTATTTAGGTATGTACCTCTGTGGCCCAGATCAACTCTGTGTGCAGGTGGTAATCAGAAGACTCCTGTACCAGTCTGTTCCTAGGCTCTTGTGTCCTCAGGGTTTCAGGCTGTTTCCTCTTAGCAGCAGGGGTGGTCCTATTGTACCACTGTGCCTCTCTGCATTCCTGAGTGGTTAGTTACCTCCTTGTATTCCTTGGATATGGTACCCAGTGGCAGAAGATGGCTCCTCTGCTCTGCAATGCAAGTCTCTCCTGTGCTACTTGACTCCTCCCCACAGCTGGGTAGATGGCTAGCTTCCTGTGCCACTTGGAGATAGTCCCTGTCTGGTTTATCACCAGAGCAAAGATGACAGAGGCTGCGGCGCTCCCTCCAGGTGCTGATCCCTCTGCAGGGCAAATGTCCTACAGCAGAGCTGGCACCCAGACGACCACAGAACTGCCCCGCTCTTGGGCGCAGGTGGAACCCTGGCTGACTGAGTCCGGAGATGTTATACTCGGGATATCACTGTGTACCTGGAGTTTCTGTCCGTTCTGTCGCCGAAGCAAAGATGGCGTAGGCTGCTGTGCTCCCTCCTCTAATAATTTTATTAAACACAAGCAAGAGCTATTTCTCATCTAGTAAGCAAATACTTTCTTTGATCTTTATTCTCAACAACTGCTTTCAGTTTGGCGCTAATTAGGGATTGTGAACAAGAGACTAAAGATGACAGTCTGTGAACCCTTTCTGAAGGTAAACATTTGAGCACAATACAACAAAAGCCTACAATTCAGTTTAATTAACTTTAAAATTATGTCTATACACCGAAGCACCTTTCCTCCACTGTCTTTGGTCTCAGTATAGTTACAAGTGATAACCTTGAAATTATGGTGGACACACACAGTCTTTCCCTAACTACCTTCTAGGCTAACTGAATAGAGTACAGATGTGCTTTAAATATGGTTTTGAGGGTTAGTGATGGTCATTCAGTAGTTAAAGGGAATTATGATAGTTGGACATGTATGTCATCCATCATGAAGGGTTTCATAAAAGCTATGGCACCATGAATGTTCTATGAGGGTCAGGAGAGGTGGAAGAAGAGCAGTAGGTGCCACTGGACAGAGAAAAGCCTGTGCCACAAGCCACATTGCTTGTTTGAGTAACTCACCATTTAAATTCACATTGAAGTGTACAATGGCCAGTTAGGTTAGGTGTGAGCAAACTCATATGAAGGGGATTAACTTATATATAAGCCACAGAAAACAATGTCTGTAAGGCATTATCTTTTTGACAAATATATATTAATAAAATAAGGTACCCAGAGAATTTCAGTGAGAGAATAGAATTTATTTTTTCTCTTTTGTTTTTTTCTCCCTTTTATTTGAAACAGACTATTTTCTCATACAACTCATTCTGATTACAAATTCTCCTCCCTCTACTTCCCCAAGTTTCTCCCCACCTTATCTCTTCTACAGGTCTGCTCCATTTATGTCTCTCATTAGAAAATGAACAGGCTTCTAGGAGATCTCACCCAAACTGGACAAAGTAAAATATAATAAGATAAAATAAAAGCCATCACATTGGGTTTGGAAAAGGCAACTCAAGAGAAGAAAAGAGACCCAAGAATAGATACAAGAGTTAAAGACCATCCTATTCACACACTCAGGAGTACCATAAAAATACTAAGCTGAGAGCTATAACATTTACACAAAGGACCAGGTGTAGACCCATGTAGGCCCTCTGCTTGCTGCTTCAATCTCTGTGAATTCATATGAACCTTGCTCAGTTGATTCAGAAAGCCTTGTTCTCCTGGTGTCTTTACCCCCTCTGACCCTTACACTCTTTCTGCCTCCTCTTCTTCAGGGTTTCCTGAGCATTGAGGTCAGGGATTTGATGGAGACATCCCTAAGATTTACTGAGGAGTTTCTTTTCAGATTATATTGAGGTAAAGAGGAGAGTTCAAGCTAGTTGAAGTTCACATACAGATTGTTTTCCTATCTCTCTGTGGATATAAGTATATACATATATGTGTCTGCATATATATGTGCATATCTTTTATGGACAAATGTGTATGTATCTCATATGGACTGGTGTGTATGTCTAATATATACACAAATACAAATATATATGCATGCACATATATACTTTTCTTTCCAAATAAGGTATCTCAATTCAAACATAAGAAACATAAGCTGATATAATACAAAGGATTAGTTGGTGCGTAAGTAGTCATAGTTCTGGGGAAGTTCAGGCATGGATATCATTGGTTCAATGCTAGTCTGTCCACATGTGGATTAAATTATAAAACAATTAAAATATAATAGGAAGTGATAGTTTTTCAAAATATATTTTTATGTTCTCCCTAATACCTATTGATTGATTAGTTTATTGATTCATATGTGTATGTTTGCTAGCATATGCACATGTATGTACCACATGCATGTCTGATATTTGTAAAGGCCATGAGAGAGATTCAGATCCCCTGAAACTGGAATTACAGGTGTTTGTGAACTTGGTGCTGGGTATGGAACCTGGGGATTCTACAAGATTAGTAGGTGCTCTCAACCACTGAGCCATCTCCGCAGCTCCTCTAATACCCTTTCAGTAGAGAAAAAGCAGTTGGGAAACTCTTTGCTTTCATATTCGTCTCTTCAATCACTGGTCTGGGAGAATCTATAGCACTTCATTAAGGAGGGGCTGAATCCTTCTGGGTCCCAAGAAGCTTCTCTCTGTCTCTGTCTCTGTCTCTGTCTTTGTCTCTCTGTCTCTGTCTCTCTGACTCTATCTCTGTCTCTGTCTCTGTCTCTCTCTCTCTCTCTCAAAAAAAAATAAAGTATACATTTAATTCTTAAGATTGTCCCATTTGGTCAATAAATTTGCTCTATCTTTCAGCACCCCATTCCCTTGCTGACCTCTTGCCCCTCAGTTCTTTCAAAAAGTGTTTTGATATTTACCTAAACTTTTCTTCAATCTCCCTTTGGTTTTCAGCTTCGTATTTGGTATATGTATTTTTACACTTGAATTCCTCCTCTAATCTCTCCTGTTACCATATCCATAGCATTTTGTATTTCACACATTCCTCTTTTATGCCCTGATTACTTTCTGCACCTCTGTATTTATGTGTGTTAACCTTCACCCACTTTGAGTGTCATTATTGGGATGTGACATTCTTAACCTTCGGGTATACATTAATTTGTCCCTGAATATTTTCCATTTCCCCTCTCTGGCCTTAGTATGATCCCATTATTATATCCCACTGGGCCACCCCCAACTCTTATCACAATTTTGCAAAGAATGTCCCTTCCTGAAATGTAGAATTTCTCTTTATGCAAAATTTGGATCCATACCAGGATCGTTTATCTGGTCAGACTGACACTCTACAGTGCATTCTCAGTGGAGAGCTGAACTTGGCATGGAGTGCTCTCTTTTCTTTATTTTTTCCAGTGAATTTTCCTCAGACAGAAATTTGGGTTATGCCATTTTAACAAGTTTAGATTCTCCTGCCCAGAGAGGGCACGCACTGAGAAGGTTTGTCACCCTGTGTAATAGGACATGCTTTTGATTTGGTCTGTGGGCATGACCAGCAATCCTTCGCTGCTTTCTCAGAGATCCTGCTCCTATGCTGATTTCCTCCTCAGCATGACTCTCCATCCACTCTTGGAACATTTGTACATCATGAAATTAATTTAAAAGCATTTGCCATGAGAATCTGACAGTAATTAAAAATATGTGTAACCTCTTTATGACTTTACTTAAAAAAAAGACATTAATTATTGTGTGACATTTTTAAAAAGTAAAATTAGCCCAGTCATTGTTTTATACCATTTCCCCCTTCATTATTTCCCCTGCCTACCTGAGATTGCTTCTTTTTACTTCCTCTGCCTAAAATGCAATTCTTTATATTTTTAACAGAGGGAACATAAAATCTGGTCTTTGTTAAGGAGTCTTCCATGTAAAGGGAATTGTGAGCATTTATTGATGTTGCTTCAACTCTTGATGCGAATCATCATTCTAATGCAAGGTAGCAATATAGTTATATGTTTCTGATTACACACACACTCACATACACACATACACACACAAACACATATAGAAACACATGCACACACACAAACATACATACAAACACATGTACACACAGACACACACAAACATACACACATACATAAACATATACACAAACACATATAGAAACATAGGAACATAAACACATACATACAAGTACATGCACACGCACAAACACATGTACACACATACATAAATACACCCGTGCACATGCAAACACATATACAAACACATGCACATACACAAACACACATATACAAACACACAATGAACACACATACATACACACAGAAACACGTACACAAACATACACACACAAACAAAAACAGATACACAAACATACAAAAATTATTTCTCTTTTTGCTTTATAACTCATTGCTGTCTGATCAAGAAGTAGCTAGAAGCTTAAAAACTTATATTACAGCTATAAAAGCCCAGGTGGGTGATTAGTCCTGTGAGTTTGCTTTCCTTGTCATCTAATAAGTCCCTGTGACTGGGGAGGGTACTATGTTTGGAATATGAAAGTCTGATTAACTCTTGAGTCTGACAACTCATAGAAATCCCCAGGCAGCATACCACACCTCTCAAAACACACACACCCAAAGGTAGAGACAATTCTGCAACATGCACATCTGCTGATTTCCCTGTGGAAACTGGGTAACAAGTGGTACATTCAATATCTAGACTGTTGAATTAATATTGATTTATTGGAGAAATAAGTAAGAATGTGCTGGTAGAAATGTGTGGTCATTGAAAAACTCCACACAAGCTATATTATTGAACAGAAATTCAATGCATTGAACAGGAAAGAATTTTACTTTTGATTTTGCATCATTAGAAGATCCTTTGAATCTTGACATGTCTGTAATTTTGTTGAACTTTAAATAAATTTTGACTGATTTTAGTGACTTTAATGTTCTAAATGTACAGCACCAATGTTTAATTATTCAGAGAAATAAACCCATCAGGGCATCTGTCTGAGTTACTTTTCTATTGTTGTGAAGAAACATCATGTCCAAAACAACTTCTGAAAGAAAGTACATACTTGAGCTCATATTTTCAGTTGGGTAGAGTTCATGACTGCAGTGAAAAGACTTGAGAGCTCAAAGTAGATCTTCAAGCAAGACACAAAGAAAATATGAGTCTTTCAAAACTCCTGTGAAACCTCAAAGTCCACCCCAGTGCCATATATCCTCCAACAAAACCACGATTCCCAATACTTCCTAATCAAGCCCAATCAACCTGTCACCAAGTATTCAAACATATGAGTCTTTGCTGGTTATTGTCTTTCAAACAACCACAGCATGTTTTGTATACAATCTATCTATATAACACTTGCTACATTTGCCTATAAGACACAGAGAGAGAGAATGTATACAGATGTATGATGGACATACCCATAACCTGTACTTGAGCTAAAGTCATGATTTCTCTCAAGATTTGAGTATACTGACTCAATCCTGCAGTTCTTAGACTTTAACCTGAGTCAGTATTTCCCTGAGAAGTTGATAAGCTTGAAGGGCTAGACCTCTTCTTGGGGATTCTGGCCCATCAAGTCTGAAGAATAGTGAAGGTATGGATTTATGAATTTATCCCTCTCCCTCTTCCTCTACCTCTCTATCTACCCTGCCTCTCCACCCTTCCTATCCCCCTCCTTTTCTCTCTTTCCAAAACCATGTGTATGTGTGCATCAATATGTTGCATCCATAATGGGATCCTTTTTCAATCTCTCTACACTGTGTGTGTATCATTGAGTCTGCCGTCCCATGGATCTTTCTGTCTCTGCTTTCTAAGCACTTGAATTTCAAGCATACATCTCTAAGCCTGGCTTCTTACATTGGTGCTGTGGACCCAAACTCAAAACTGCTTGCTTGGTTGACAGACGTTTATCACCTAAATTGTTACCTCAGCCCCTGAGATTTTCATTTTACTAAGTGCCTGGGTGTTGATGTTGGGCCAGTGTTGATTCTAAGGCCATCATTATAAACACTGAATTTGAATATGTCTCTCACATCTACTCTACATGACAAAGTGCCTTGCTTAGAATAATATTCACACTTTGAGAGAGATTGTTCTTTTAGTTAGACCTTTTCTTTTAAATAGCTACAGATTTCCAGGAAGTTGCAAAGTCATACAGAGAGGGACAGGGTATGACTCAGAAGATGTGCCTTGATGGTTCTAATTTTCTTAAGGGCAGTTCAATTGTGAAGATCTAGAAAGAGACCTTAATGTACAGTGTTTGCATAATTCTGTCATTTTGTGGCAGATTCTGCCTCAGTCTAGACAGAGGATATTTCATGTGCCCAAAGATCTTTCTTATAATTATACTCAACACTTCTCCCCTTTACACTGCTCATCATCAATGATAGCAAGCTACCAATTTGTGGACCTACTGTGTACTTCTGTCATTATGAGTCATTTTGGGAACTTTACATAGATAGAAGTGCAACAAATGCAAAGAACTTGGACTTTTTAAAAAAATATTTATTTTATGTATTGAAGTGCACACTAGCTGTCTTCAGAGACATCAGAAGAGGGCATCAGATTCCATTACAGATGGTTGTGAGCCACCATGTGGTTGCTGGAAATGGAACTCAGGACCTCTGGAAGAGTAGTCACTACTCTTAAATGTTGAACCATCTCTCTAGCCTAGAAAGTGGATTTTTTAATATAAAGGTTTTTTGAGAATCTCATATCTGAGACTTATATTAACATAATTACCACCCCTTCTACCTGTTACAGTCCCTCTGTGTCTTCTCCACTTCCTCTCAAATTCATGGCCTTTAAAAAAATTATTATGATGATTCACACAGACACACAGACACACACAGAAAAGAGAGAGAGAGAGAGACAGAGAGACAGAGACAGAGACAGAGACAGAGAGATCCCATGGAGATTATTTACTGTTGCTTGTATATGTATGTGTGTGTGTGTGTGTGTGTGTGTGTGTGTGTGTGTGTGTGTGTGGTTATGGCTGACTACTTGAGATTTGATAACATTATTGGAATTGGATAGCCCATTAACGAACCCAATCCTGGAGAAAACTGATCTCTCTCTCATCAGCCATTGGTTCCATGTAGCTCTTTATCTAGGGGTAGGCCATTACATTTCTTTCATCCATGTTGGCACATTAATTGGTGCTGTCATTGTACAAGTCTTGCTTAGGGACCATGATCTCATGGTCAACAGTCAATTTCCCTGGCACATATAAAAGGATGTTTTTTTGGTCATTCAAAGTAAAAATCATCCTCAGTGGTCTGCAAAGTGATTAGAAAAATGTAAGTAAAAGCACGCTGAGATGTCACCATGTATATTGTCAGATGGCAACATTTGCTGACAGGCAGCTGGACACTGGTCCTCTCCTGCACTATCAATAGGAGACTCCATGACCAACAAAGATCATAATTTGAAAGCATTTATAAAAATAGACACAGTTATTATATGAGAAAAAATTTTCATTTTGGGGTGTTGAGACAAATGAAAATATATGTAATACTATGTATGTGTTCATTTTTAACTGCTTTATTCATACTATCCAGAGAGAGAGGTGAGGTGGATGACTCAATGAACTGAGGCAGCCGTGCTGTGACTGCATCTCACCAGTGACAAGGGGCTATTCCCTGACTATGCACATGGTGACACCTCAGCATGCTCTGATCTACATGATTTACTAACAGCTAGTGATAAGCTTGTCTATTCCATGGATTTAGCTGGCAGTCAGGTATTTCTCATAGTGAAACAGCTCATGATTTTTTTCTAATTTTTTAAAGGACCGTTTATTTCTTCCTTATTAGGTTCTGAACATCCTTTGCCTATCCCAGTTATGAGTTCATCCTTAAAAATATGCTTTCCAAGGTTTCCTCACAGATCACAATTTTTAGTTTTGCTCCCTCATCAAAGTCTTTCTCAGACAATGTTTTATGAAGACCAAATTATTTAGTATTTTGTGATTCAGGTGACAGATCTAAGAAATATTTACCAAATCATAAGATTTTACTTCATTTTCCATGAATATTTGGCCTCTGTGCCATGCATTTAAATGTACATTTTGATTTTAGTTAGGGATAAGGCATGAGTTTATTAAAAAAATTAGATAAGTTTTACTGTGTGAATTATTCTAATGTGCATGTTCCACCTCTCTTGTATCACCATATATCATGTTGAATATGTTCAAACAATTAATTTATATCTCCTTCCATTTGATGTTCAAGCCTTAAGTGTACTTTTGGGGGGGTTTAAGTTTTTGGGAGGTTTGCTTATTATTTTGATTGCTTTACTTTTTCACATTTTAGAAAATATTAGAGGTTATTTACAAGCATTTCAGTATTACCTCCTAGTCTCACTGTTCCTGAAATCCAATGGTAGGAACGTTAAATATCCTGAGAACTCTGACTTCTAAATTCTACTATTGAGTCTATCCATGTAGGATTATTATGTTTTTTGTTTTTTTTATTTTCTAAGTTTTTTTATGTACATTCAAAATCATTTCCCCTTTCCCATTTCCTCCCTCCCCGAAAGTCCAATAAGTCACCTTCCCTCCCTCTTTTCCCCATTCAACCCCCTATCGCTTCTCTGTCCTGGCATTCCCTACATCTAGTCTTTCCAGAGCCAGGGGTCTCTCCTTCCATCTTCTTGGAAATCTACTGATATGGGAATTGTGTCTAGGGTATTCCGAGATTCTGGGTTAATATCCCCTTATCAGTGACTGCATACCATGTGTGTTCTTTTGTGATTGGGTTTCCTCACTAAGGATGATATTTTCAAGTACTGACCATTTGCCTAGGAATTTCATGAATTCATTGTTTTTAATGGCAGAGTAGTATTCCATTGTGTAAATATACCACATCTTCTGAATCCATTCCTCCGTTGAGGGACATCTGGGTCCTTTCCAGCTTCTGGCTATTATAAATAAGGCTGCTATGAACATAGTGGAACATGTATCCTTATTGCATGCAGGTAAAGCCTCTGGGTATATGCCAAGGAGTGGTATAGCCAGATCCTCCGGGAGTGTCATGCCCAGTTTTCTGAGGAACCGCCAGACTGCTTTCCAGAGTGGTTGTACCAGCTTGCAATCCCACCAGCAGTAGAGGAATGTTCCTCTTTTTCCACATCCTCGCCAACAACTGCTGTCTCCTGTGTTTTTGATCTTAGCCATTCTGAATGGTGTGAAATGGAATCTCAGGGTTGTTTTGATTTGCATTTCCCTAATGACTAAGGATGATGAATATCTCTTTAGGTGCTTCTCAGCCATTAGATATTCTTCAGGTGAGAATTCTTTGTTTAGCTCTGTACGCCATTTTTTAATAGGGTTACTTGCCTCTCTGGAGTTTAACTTATTGTGTTCTTTGTATATATTGGATATTAGCCCTCTGTCGGATGTAGGGTTGGTAAAGATCATTTCCCAGTTAGTTGGTTGCCACTTAGTCTTCTTGACAATATCTTTTGCCTTGCAAAAACTTTGTAATTTAATGAGGTCCCATTTGTCAATTGTTGATCTTAGAGCATAAGCTATTGGAGATCTTTTCAGGAAATTCTCCCCTGTGCCCATCTATTCAAGGTTCTTCCCTAGTTTCCTTTCTATTAGTTTCAGTGTGTCTGATTTTATGTGGAGGTCATTGATCCACTTGAAATTGAGTTTAGTGCAAGGAGATAAGAATGGATCAATTTGCATTCTTCTGCATGTTGGCCTCCAGTTGAGCCAGCACCATTTGTTGAAAAGGCTATCTTTTTTCCACTGGATGGTTTTAGCTCCTTTGTCAAAGATCAAGTGACCATAGGAGTGTGGATTCATTTCTGGGTCTTCAATTCTGTTTCATTGATCTACATGCCTGTCCCTATAACAATACCATGTAGTTTTTAGCACTATTGCTCTGTAGTACAGCTTGAGGACCGGGATATTGATTCCCCCATAATTTCTTTTACTCTTGAGACTAGTTTTAGCTATCCTGGGTTTTCTGTTATTCCAGATGAATTTTTGAACTGCTCTTTCTAACTCTATGAAGAATTGAGTTGGAATTTTAATGGGGATTACGTTGAATCTGTATATTGCTTTTGGCAAGATGGTCATTTTTACTATATTAATCCTGCCAATCCATGAGCATGGCAGATTTTTCTGTCTTCTGAGGTCTTCTTCAATTTCTTTCTTCAGAGACTTGAAGGTCTTGTCATATAGATCTTTCGCTTGTTTGGTTAGAGTCACACCAAAATACTTTATATTGTTTGTGGCTATCGTGAAGGGTATCATTTCTCTTATTTCTTTCTCAGCCTGCTTATCCTTTGAGTATAGGAAGGCTGCAGACTTGCTTGAGTTGATTTTATATCCGGCCACTCTGCTGAAATTGTTTATCAGCTCTAGGAGTTCTCTGGTGGAGTTCTTTGGGTCGCCTAAGTATACTATCATATCGTCTGCAAATAGTGATAGTTTGGCTTCTTCCTTTCTAATTTGTATCCCTTTGACCTCCTTTTGTTTTCTAATTGCTCTAGCTAGAACTTCAAGTACTATATTGAAAAGATATGGAGAGAGAGGGCAGGCTTGTCTAGTCCCTGATTTTAGTGGGATTGCTTCAAGTTTCTCTCCATTTAGATTGATGTTGGCTACCGGTTTGCTGTAAATTGCTTATACTGTGTTTAGATATGGGCCTCAAATTCCTGATCTTTCCAAGACCTTTAACATGAAAGGATGCTGAATTTTGTCAAATGCTTTCTCAGCATCTAATGAAATGACCATGTGGTTTTTTTCTTTGAGATTGTTTATGTAGTGGATTACATTGATGGACTTCATTATATTGAACCATCCCCGCATCCCTGGGATGAAGCCTACTTGATCGTGGTGAATGATTGTTTTGATGTGTTCTTGGATTCGGCTGGCAAGAATTTTATTGAGTATTTTTGCATCGATATTCATAAGAGAGATTGGCCTGAGATTCTCTTTCTTTTTTGGATCTTTGTGTGTTTTTGGTATTAGCGTAATTGTAGCTTCATAGAACGAGTTGTGTAGTGTTCCTTCTGTTTCTATTTTGTGGAATATTTTGAAGAGTATTGGTGTTAGGTGTTCTTTGTAGGTCTGATAGAATTCTGCACTAAAACCATCTGGACCTGTGCTTTTTTTGGTTGGAAGACTTCCAATGACCACTTCTATTTCTTCAGGGGTTATAGGACGGTTTAGATGGTCTATTTGATCCTAATTTAGTTTTGGTATTTGGTATCTGTCAAGGAAATTGTTCATTTCCTCCAGATTTTCTAGTTGTGTTGAATACAGGCTTTTGTAATAGGATCTGATGATTTTTTGAATTTCCTCAGTTTCTTTTCTTATCTCTTCCTTTTTGTTTCTGATTTTGTTAATTTGGATACGGTCTCTGTGCCCTCTGGCTAGTCTGGCTAAGGGCTTATCTATCTTGTTGATTTTCTCAGAGAACCAACTCCTAGTTTTGTTGATTCTTTGTATGGTTTTATTTGTTTCTACTTGATTGATTTCAGCCCTGAGTTTGATGATTTCCTGCCTTCTACTCTTCTTGGGTGTATTTGCTTCTTTTGTTCCAGGGCTTTCAGGTGTGCTATTAAGCTGCTAGTGTATGCTGTCTCCTGTTTCTTTTTGGTGGCACTCAGGGCTATGAATTTTCCTCTTAGCACTGCTTTCATTATGTCCCATAAATTAGGGTATGTTGTGCCTTCATTTTCATTAATTTTTAAAAAGTCTTTGATTTCTTTCTTTCTTTCCTCCTTGACCAATTTATCATTGAGTAGAGCATTGTTCAGCCTCCATGTTTATGTGGGTTTTCTGTTATCTTTGTTGCCATTGAAGATCACCCTTATTCCATAGTGATCTGATAGGAGGCATGGGATTAGTTCTATCTTCTTATATCTGTTGAGGTCTGATTTGTGACCAATTATATGGTTGATTTTGGAGACGGTACCATGAGGTGCTGAGAAGAAGGTGTATTCTTTAGCTCTAGGATGAAATGTTCTATATATATCTGTTAGTTCCATTTGGTTCAAGGCTTCAATTAGATTCACTGTGTCCCTGTTTAGTTTCTGCTTTCCTGAACGATCCATTTCAGAGAGTGGCGTGTTGAAGTCACCCACTATTACTGTGTGAGGTGCGTTGTGTGCTTTGAGCTTTAGTAAAGTTTCTTTTACGAATGAGGGTGCCCTTGCATTTGGAGCATAGATATTCAGAATTGAGATTTTTTCTTGGTGGATTTTTCCTTTGATCAGTATGTAGTGTCCTTCTGTGCCTTTTTTGATGACTTTAGATTGAAAGTCAATTTTATCTGATATTAGGATGGCTACTCCGGGTGTTTCCTGGGACCATTTGCTTGTAAAATTGTTTTCTAGCCTTTTATTCTGAGGTAGTGTTTGTCTTTGACACTGAGGGGCATTTCGTGCAAGCACAAAACTCTGGGTCCTGTTTACATGTCCAGTCTGTTAGTCTATGTCTTTTTATTGGGGAATTGAGACCATTGATATTAAGAGAGTTTAAGGAATAGTGATTATTGCCACCTGCTATTCTTGACAATATCTTTATGTTTGAGTGGTTATCTACTTTTGGGTTTGATGCAAGAAGGTTACTATCTCGTTTTTTCCAGGGTGTTGTTTCTCTCCTTGTATTGGCGGTTTCCACCTATTATCCTTTGCAGGGCTGGGTTTGTGGAAAGATATTGTGAAAATTTGGTTTTATCATGGAATATCTTGGTCTCTACATCTATGGTGATTGAGAGTTTTGCTGGGTAGAGTAGTCTAGGCTCGCATTTGTGTTCTCTTAGTGTCTGCATGATATCTGCCCAGGATCTTCTGGCTTTCATAGTCTTTGGTGAGAAATCTCATGTGATTCGGAGAGGTCTTCCTTTGTATGTTACTTGGCCTTTTTCTCTTACTGCTTTTAATATTCTTTCTTTGTTTAGTACATTTGATGTTTTTATTATTATGTGACAGAGGTATTTCTGTTCTGGTCCAGTCTGTTTGGAGTTCTGTAGGCTTCTTGTACGTTCATCGGCATCTCTCTCTTTAGGTTAGGGAAGTTTTCCTCCTTAATTTTGTTGAAGATGTTTACTGGCCCTTTAAGTTGCAAAACTTCACTCTCATCTATGCCTATAATCCTTAAGTTTGGTCTTCTCATTGTGTCCTGGATTTCCTGGATGTTTTGGGTTACACGTTTTTTGCATTTTGCATTTTCTTTGACTGTTGAGTCGATCCTTTCTATGGTATCTTCAGCACCTGAGATTCTTTCTTCCATCTCTTGTATTCTATTGTTGATGTTTGCATCTATGATCCTGATTTCTTCCCAAGGTTTTCTATCTCCAAAGTTGTCTCCCTTTGTGATTTCTTAGTTGTTTCTACTTCCTTTTTTAGATCCTGGATGGATTTGCTGAGATCCTTCACTTGTTTGTTTGTATTTTCCTGTATTTCTTTAAGGTATTTCTGTGTTTCCTCTTTCAGGCTTTCTGCCTGTTGACCCAAGTTCTCCTGTATTTCTCTAAGCGATTTTTGTGTTTCCTCCTCATGGGCTTCCATCTGTTGATCCATTGTTTCCTGCCTTTTTTTAAGCAATTCTCGTGTTTCCTTTGTAAGGGCATCTACCTGTTTATTCATTTCTTTAAGCAATTTTTGTGCTGCCTCCCTATGGGCATTCATCTGTTGACCCATATTCTTCTGCATTTCTTCATGTGATTTTTGTGATTCCTTTGAAAGTGCATCTACCCATTGATTCATTTCTTTACGCGATTTTTGTGTTGCCTCCTTGTGGGCCTCCATCTGTTGACCCATGTTCTACCGCATTTCTCTAAGCGATTTTTGTGTTTCCTTTGTAAGGGCTTCTAGCCATTGATTCATGATCTCCTGTAATTCTTTATTAGATTTATTTGTGTCCTTCTTGAGATCCTCTAATAGCATCATGAGAAGTGATTTTAAATCCAGATCTTGTCTTTCGGGTGTGGTGGGGTATCCAGGACTTGCTGCTATTGGAGAGTTGGGTTCGGATGGTGCCATATTACTTTGATTTCTGTTAGTAATATTCCTATGTTTGCCTTTTGCCATCTGGCTACCTCTGGTGTTAGTTGGTCCTGCTGTCACTGGCTGTTGGTTGGACCTCCTGTGAGCCTGCAAAGCTATTTCTGATCCCCCTGGATTACCGGGATTCCCCTGGCACCGATTTCTGGGGCCTGCCCTGCTCCTGAGTGACTTGGGAGTCCTGATGTGCCTTGCCCCAAGTGATGTTATATTGGGGAATCCCTGCACTTCCAAAGGCTCAGCGTAGTGGATTCCAGGAGCAGAGGTCGCCAAAGGGAGGCTGGTAGGCTCCTGCCCTGTGCGGGTGTGTGTGTGATCTCTCCCAGAGCGGGGGGGGGGGGAGAGGGGGCACGGGGATCCCCTCTGCAGGGCAGAAGTCCCACAGCAGAGCTGGCACGTCGGTTACTGCAGACCTGCCTAGCTCTTGGGAGCAGGGTACACACAAGCTGCCTGACACCCAAGTGATATTATGCCTGTCTGTCCCTGAGCCTGGAGGTCCCAACTGCCCTGATGCTGGAGCAAAGATGGCAGAGTGCACTCTGACTCTCTAGGCGCAGAGCACTCTGCAGGGGAGATGGCCCACAGCAGAGCTGGCGCCCAGAAGACCGCAGTGCTGTCCTGATCTTGGGCGCAGATGGAAGCCCAAGAGGCTGTGTCCCAAGCGATGTTATATTGGGGAGAACCTGTGTACCTGTCTCCTCAGTGCAGTCAATCCAGGAACAGAGGTCGCCAAAGGGAAGCTGGTAGGCTCCCACCCAGTGCAGGGGTGTGTGATCTCTCCCATAGCAGGGGTCCCTCTGCAAGGCAGAACTCCCACAGCAGAGCTGGCGTGTCGCTTACTGCAGACCTGCCCAGCTCTTGGGAGGAGGGTACACACAAGCTGCCTGAGACCCAAGCGATATTATGCCTGTCTGTCCCTGAGCCTGGAGGTCCCAACTGCCCTGATGCCCTATTATGTTTTTTTTTTAATGATTATTTTTAGTTTTTATTTTAGTTGTATGAATGTTTGCCTGTATGTGTGTATGTGTCCCATGTGCATGCCTAGTGCATGCAGAGGCCATCAAATCCCCTGGTACTGTAGTTACAGGAGTTGTGACCAACAATCCAGTACAAGGAATTGATCTAGGCCCTCTGAAAGTCGATCCGGTGCTCTTAATTGCTGAACTCTTTTCCTATTCCTAAGTATTGTTATAACAGACACTCAAAAACTGCTTTTATTAAAAGCATTGATCATATCTTGGCTCATAAGGGAACTAAACAAATGATAAAAGCCTTTGTTTTGTACCATTTTTTTTTTACCTTGTGTCATATTCTCACTTAGGGTTCTATCTAAAGATGTATCTATCTAAAAACTGGTTAAATCTAAGCTGTGTCATCCCCTGTCAAGGATAGAAGTACAGAGATGAGAGTAATGGAGACACCTTATGGTTCATGGCCCCATGTCTTGTAGACATCCAAGTGCACTGAAGGTCTCCTACTGTTTTATACCTTGCAGAACCTTGTTCTCCAGAACCAGCAACATCTAACCAGACTATTTCTGAGGGGAGGGAAGCGTCTCTAATAGTCAGGATGCACATCAGTCTACTGAAGTCATTTCATGGGAACCATATAGATCCCTACAACTTATGGCAGAGAAAGAGCCTTTGAGCCATGTTTCAGAACCAGAACCGAGATTAATAACCAACCAACCATACAGAATGCTGACAAAGATGACCAGTCACGCATACTTCCCTCTTCTTTCCCGATTTGTCCTGTGTTACAAACCAGAGTTCTTGTCTGTACCCTCACTATGGGCTTTCTAAACTTATGGTGCCCCTTTATCTATTCCTCTTTTCAATGTGATAGATTCTTTCAGTCTCCTTTCACTTGCTCTTGCTGTGGTTTATCTATTTAAATTGTAGCTGTGACAGATGGCTGAGGCCATTCTGTGGCCAACATGTTTGCCTTAAATCTCTGGAAGCAGAGTTGTTATCAGCCATGTCTTGAGGTCTAACATTTCCATTTTGCCCCTTCCCTTTCATTTGTTCCCATTATTTTTTTTTTATTACATGTCTGTGACTTTCTCTTTTTCTGTTTCATGTATGTTTACAATTGCGCCTGGACCATCATTACTTCTTACCATCCTGTGAGACAAATCCACCATATGTTCATCTACATATAGGGCACCTCTATTTCAATGATCTTTCTGAATTTTGATGCTAGTTTTGACTTCTTAATTTAAAAAAATGGACATTTTGAGTTTTACATTAAAAGATAAATATTTGCATTGAGTGATGCGTTTGCCTTTTTGTGACTTTTTTCTTTTCATTGTAGGTAGGCATTACTTCTCTTGGTAGATGTGGGATGTTGAGAGGAAGTCCAGTTGGTCTATGTACTTTTTGTTGACTTGTGGTAGAGAACGTTTTATTACTATTATTGGAAATATTGAGTTCAGGATCTTCATTTGAGGTCCACTGGTTGCACGTGGGGCGGGGTTGGCTAGCAGGTTAGCTTTCTATTACTTTGCTGAGTTGGAAGACAATTTAACTCTGCAGTGTGCCTCCTTGACAACAGCCAAGTAGGATGAGGAGGGAAGGTCAAATCCTTTTCCCCACAGTATCTTCTGTCTTGGAGGTGATATGTGCACGGAGTCTTATAGAGTTTCCTACTAAGCCTTCTCTTTCATACCAAGCAGTGGGATTAATTACCCCATAATTACTTATCAGATAGAATCCTGAGTACTTCTTTAAGTTTGCATATCTGGAGAGAATCATGGCAGTTCTATCCCTTCATGTAGAAAAGCAGAGCAATTAATGCTTGATAAATTAGTAAATTATTTTGTTCATCCTTTAAAACTTTTTATTATTTATTTATATGTATGTGTGTTAACAGCACGTGTGTGGTGGTGTCCTTATAGGCTAGAAGATGTTGTTGGACCACCTGAATCTGGAGGTAGAGATGATTTGAATCACCTGGTATGGATGCTGGGCACTGAACCTGAGCCATTGGGAAAAGTAGCAAGTACTCCTAACTGCAAAGTCACACACACACACACACACACACACACACACACACATATATATATATATATAAAATGTATGTGTGTATGTGTATGTGTGTATGTATATGTATACATATACATATATATAAACACACATATACACACATATATGTATACATGTATATATGCATAAGCATATAATTATATATGCATATGTGTATATATGTACATATGAATATATGAATGTATATGTGTATATATATGTAGTTATATAGATATGTAGATATATATATTAGACATGTAAATATATAGATATATAGATATGTAGATGTATAGAAATGTATATGTAGATATGTAGATCTACTAAACTGCTAAGCCATATATATATATGTATATAAATGTCTTAGCAGTTTATATATACATACATATATATATATGTGTGTGTGTATCTGTGATACATAAAAATCACCCCATAAACACACACAAACATCCACAAATAAAAGCAAAAGGAAAAAAACAACTTGAAAAACAAAAAATTGGGATTCTCATAGTCCAGGCTGGCTTTGAACTTCTGATCCTCCTGCCTCTATCTTCCTAGTTATGAAATTACTTCTGGGTGCCATTGAGACTAACCATTTTGAAGCTGTTTCATTAAGGATGTTTAGCTTCGGTGGTGGTGGTGGTGGGTATTTTTCTATTTCCGTTGGCTTCTGTTTTTTGGAATTTTTAAAATTTGTTTTCTATCTCCGTTTTTTTCCCCCTAGTTTTTCTGCAGTTTTAAGTATCAGAGCAAAACCCTGTGAATATAATCACTGTATGTTGTACTTCTTGAGAAACCTCCATTGTCATCCATGGGCTCATATTACATATTTGGAGGATTGTTTCAAAGATTTTGAACTATGAAATGCATCCAGGATGGCAGAGGAAGGTTGTCTACAATGGGTTTTTGAATTCATCTCTGGTCTCATCCCTATGTACCCACTTTGTGAAAACCAATTGTCTCATGTGTCTCTTCCCTTGAAAAAAAGGAATTATACCACCATGCCTTCTGTTCGTGGTGAAATAAGTTTCTCTAAAGCATCAATGGAAAGAAGAAACATTTGCTCTTTTTGGTGACTTCTATTAGGAATTTTTGTCACAATAATGAAAAGTTAACTAATATACTCTAGTATCTGAGTCCTCAGCTTTCTCTCTTCTTCTTTTTTTATAGACTCTTCAATTATGTTTTGTATTTACAAGAGTCATGGTTTTACTTAATTGGGGAAAAGTGAAATGTGTACTTATTCAAATGTTTTATAAAGCTAATAGTTTTTAAGTTTCTATTTGAACTATTGGAGAGTTCTGTAGTGATTATATGTTTAACTGCCACACAGACGATACATATTTTTAGGGTACCATGTGATGGTTCAATGTGTATAAATATTGAACAGTACTGAAATCAGGGTGAGCATATCTGTCTCCTCCAACAGCTGTCATTGCTCTGTGATGAAAACATTCAGAAAAGTTTGAAGAAATAGCAGGCGCTTTAGCTCAGTAGTAGAACACTTGCCTATGCACAGGCCCTGAATCTGATTATCTGATTTCCAGCAACACACACACACACACACACACACACACACACACACACACGCATGCATATGCACATGTGTGTGCACACACAGGCACACACTGTGGAATGAAATCTAGCTCTTTATGTATCTCCTCTTTGACTCTATACTATATCTTCCTTTATACAGTCTATCCTCTGAATGCACATTTTTTCATCAGATTTTATATTTTGACCCTAGCGCTTTGAGTAGTGTAACAAAAAGGAAGCATGCAGTAACTCTTTGTCTAATGTCTCTTCTCTGTTCTCCCTTTACCTGGGAATGGGTCTGGTGCAGACCCTGTCATGAACACATTCTCCAGAAGAGCATGTTTTAAGAGGTGCTGACTGCTAATGGAAGTGCGTATGGCTGAGAGACTGCTTAGTGCGATGTGCCTTCATCCTCGTCAGACCCTCTCATGTAGCAAGAGAAAACTTGATTTCTCTTTCTTCTCTATTCCGCAAAACATTTTTCCAGGATTCACAAAGCTAGGAAAATTGAGCTGTTTCTTGACTATATCTGTTTTTGAGAAGAGAGTGATACTTTTTATGCAAATAAATTCCAGTTGCATCATATATATGTTTTAAACTCCTAATTTCTTTTTATTTTTGAAAGAGGTTTTGACCTATAGGCGCACTAATGTTGAAAAGGTTGCTGTGATTTAACCAGGGCCTCATAAATGCTAGGTAAATATGCTACCCCTGAGTTATATTCATTCTCCCTGGTTACCCTTTTGTATGTCTTTCTACTAAGGGAGTCTATCCATCCTTCCACTCTTCCATTCAGCTACATCCTATTTTCATTATAAGCCCGATCTTCATTGGAAACACATTCCCCCCTTTATCTCATAGCACAGTACTCTAGAAATGAAGTAATAAATGTTTTTAATGGGCTTGGAGGGCAGGGAATAGTTCTTTGATGACAGCAATGTAATAATATGCTCAAGATGTCTTTTGGTAAATTCACCCAAATAGAAAATAAGTTTAATTGTAGTGATTTTTAAGACTCATTGGGAGGAAACCATGTAATAAATAATGTCTACACAAGGATATGTATCTATGTGTATTTGTATACCTGTCTATTAACGGAAAATTGTGCATACATGCATGTGTGTTTCTCACAGTTAATCCACAGATTAGGTGTGCACAGGTGGGAGAAATTGAAGCTCAGGGTGGGCTTTTATTACCTTTTTCCTTCAATTGATTCATTGAGAATTCCACAACATTCACCCCAATTCCACTCATGTCTCTGTCCTTCCGTATGTGTCCTCTGCCTTTGTATCCTGCTCCCAAAAGAAAACAAAACAACAAAAAACAAAACAAACAAGAAAACATCTCACTGTGGAAGCTGTGGTATGTCACCATGTGTCACACAGTATATAAGCTCGTGCTCAAGCAACTTCACCTGCATAGTTGTCTTTTAATCATGACAGACTTACGGTTCACAAATGTTTATAAAATGTACCTACCATACACCACCCTGTCCTTGAAATAGGCTGTGTATTTATTTGGGTGATTTTTTTCCAGTTGCTTGATGCTTTGGAATGATGCTGCCTCAGTGATCCAGAATTTCTGGTTGATGATTGTTCAGAAGCACAAATAATGCATGTGGATGAGAAGATATGGAGTCAGCCCAGCACTTGGGCTAATGACTTCAAAGAGGAAACAGGAACAGTAGCAAAAGAGACCTTTGTCTATAAACTCTCTTGTCCTTATCAGGGTAGGTGAACTTCCCAGAACATAACAAACAACAAACAGCAAAACAACAAAACAACAACAACAACAACATCAACCCTCCTTTGCATAGCATACCTGAAGCCATACACTAGAGAAATGTCTTTCAGCTTGCTGCAGTGTTAGGGTGATCATTTCGGAGGAGGAAGAAAATACTAATAGAAAGGTGATAGTGCCCCAGGGTGTGTGTGGAGGAGGCAAAGGCAGATTTAAAGCACTGTGGGGGCTCTTCAGGCAGGCTGTGCCCATGAGCTGCACCCCTACTGGTTGCACATATCTGCAGGCTAAATCCTGAGCTCAGCCTTCATGTGGCCAATGAAAATTGACATTTCCCATATCCCAAGGTTAGCTTAACAGTAATTAAAGCATCACATTGTGCACGATTCTTTCCATTATAATTTAAGTGGATTTTATGCTATTTTAGAAACCATTCTGGTTCCCACTGTGAATAACGAATACAAATAAAGTTGAATGTCAGACCTGGAATACAAATCAAATATGAAAACTCATAAGCATCCCAAACATCTGCCCCCTCTGTCCCAAGTCGCAGGGACCTTCCTCCTGGCTCAGTACCTGCAGACAGTTGCCCAGGTTTACTTTTGATGTCAGACCACATCTATGAACCATGTCTGTGCAATTAAGAATGCTGAGGTTCCTTGCTCCAAATCACCTTCCTGGTTTTCATGTGTTTTGAGAATTCATTCATCTCTCTAAGCATCTCTATTAGCGCCAGGAGGATTTCTGAAAGGAGGTAGGCAGATACACCTACTCAGAAATCACAGGGTCATCCTGACATGATGATTGTTTCTCTTTCCAATGAGAGAGTGAGTAGCTTGCTCAATTCATTCTCTTGCTCTTGTCACTGTGCTTCCAAATGCCCTGCCTCTCTGGCTTCCTGGGAAGGGCTATTTGTAGTTCTGCCATCCACACTTGTAGATGTGATATGGTAGTGTTCTGACTTCAGTAACACAACAGAAGGTTTCTATCTACGTGTGGGATTCATTTTGTTCCATGAGATAGAGGCGGAAGCGGAAGTGGGATTTTGCACAGAGTAGCTTGAAAAATATAAAAAGAAAAGGTCGAAAATCCAGTTTTAAGTGTGTGAGAGGGGAAACGTGAGTTAGGGGTCTCTTTACGGTGGGTACCTCCAAAAACAAAGAGCACAAGAACCACACAGTAATAGACAAAAACGACAGGATGGGGTGTTTTAAGGTTTTATTGTTATTAAGCTGGAAAACATTAATATTGTCATACAGATGGTCACCTTTGTGGGATGCATATGAAAAAAACCTCTCTAGATTGTGGGATGACTATTCTAAATTTAGGAAAGCATCAACTCCCAAATCTAAAGGTGGAGCCATGCTGCTAAACATATTAGTATTTCTTAATTCAAACACCTGTTCTGCCTGCACGACACACAAAAAATGTTCTTATTTATTGCTTGCTCCTCCATTTCAGGACTCAGTCTCACTATAAATTCATCTCATGTTAATTTATGTGCAAACAAAGACACACTCATTTTAAATATCCGAAATGCTGGAAATAAAACTTATTTTTAATTTTGTGCTTGTTTTCCATTTGTCAACCAGCAAATGAAAGGGCTGAATAAATCACACACTAATTGCCAGCGGTGCTAAATTTAGTGTGAGATCTGGAATCCTTTTGATCAAAACCGCTGAATATGAAATCATCCTCAGCTCTCTAGGCAACTTTATCCGCCTTTCTATTCTCCATCTGTCAGTCACCTGGGAATTTGTGAACTATTCCATATGTCAGGCTTGTCAATCACAATGGGATGTGGGAACTATCTGCCTACTGCATAGGAATTCTTGCTAAAAAATTAATCTGCATTTAACTAGTAGCTCTATATTTTGAATACCATACTGTTTTCTGTTTTGGAAAAATGTTCTCTCTGTAAGGTGAATGGGAATAAATTGTATTAAAATAGTATAGATCAAAAGTTGTGGTCTACATTACATTCTCAAATGTGTAACTGTTACAAATACTGTGTAAGGATAGTGATACTATGCATTTTCCATACATTTAAAATAGATTGTTATTTTGGGAACAGCAAATGCAACAGAACCCTATCTTACCTATTGACATTTGAAGTACATGTAAATTAAAAAGTTATAACTACATGGATATCTCAACACTTTACGACTCAAAACTTATCAAGATAGTTCTGAGAGATGTGTACTTTGGCAGGAGATGCTTTATTATAAGCCCAAATGTCCCTAAAATATTCAATTATTTCATTAAAATAAAGATTCATATGAGATCGTATTCACTGAAAAATTGCTTCTGTATATTTTTATGTAAAACAAACTAGAAAAATTCAGGAACTGAAAAATCATATGTCACGTAGCAAGTTTTAAATATCAGCCTAGTTTAAGATGAAATGTTTGGTTCTGTACATTTAAGATGATATCTTGCAGAAATTATTAAAAAAGATCAAATTAGTGTGAAAAAAGTGTCAGGGGTATGAGAAACTTAAATCAATGGTAGATATTGTATCTCAGTGACATCAGACAAGTTAGGTGAGGTATTCAGTTCCTGTGATCCATGCTTGTACCCTGAAGATCTTAGGAGATGTTAACCTATAAGCACTTAAGGAAATGTCAACAGATAGAAACTACAGGTTCTACATTGCTGAGCCTCTCAGTGGGTTCTGTAGCCATCTCAAAAGACAGAAAGAGTAAATTCAACACTTTAACATGGGGTGTTGGCTGTAGGGCAAGAGAGAAATTCACACAAGGCCATTAAGCCTCAGGAACAACAAGCTCTTCTTCAACCTTCAGCCCAATGGTGTCTTTTAACCCTTACCTCTCTTTCCCACCCTCTTGCACCATGCTTCTGTCAGAAGATCTTTATCCATGCTGACCTCTCTGCCATAACCTTTCTCCTCCTCTTGCTTCATTTATTCTTTAAGCTTTAACTCAAGGACAGTTTCCCAGACCCTTCTTTCAATCTGTACCAAACACCTAGCCAGTCAATTATAAGTTTAAATTGCATGTAAATTGTTCTGTGCCTGTTAATTGTACATTTTGCCCCAGAGATTTTGGTTCTCAGTAGTGTCTGCCAAGACAGAATGAATGTTATCAGGTCAATGACCCAGTTTGATTTACTTCTTGTAAACCAAATAGAGGCCTGTAGTAGGTGATCACTACATTTTGGTGAACTTAAAGGCAGACATTCACAGTAAATGAGCACACAGATGAACAGACAAATAGTAAAGAAGTGATGATCTGTGAATATAAGTGCCCAAGCCAAGCAACCAAAGAATGTTATTAGTTTTTAAGATTGAAATTGGAAATTAGCATAACTCCTTACACAGGGACTTAGTAAAGAGAATTATACCCAGCAGAGTAAGTGTCCTGCACCCTGTGCAGCCTTTGATAATTTCCATAGCCACCACTCATATTGTCTACCAATTTTTTTCTAATTATATGTATTACTCTTCATCTTATCAAAAAAACTCTGATTACATGTATTACTTCCTTAGAAATCTACCCTTGCTTTGAATGCCTTAACTGAATTTTCTTTTCTTTCATTTTCCCATGACCTAGAGTCATGAGCAGCTAAGGTACATAGATGCTTGTCATTAAACTTTGTTTAATAAAGTTATTCATTGTTTTCCATGAAAGATTGCCCTTCTGCTGTGGTTAGTTCAGTTGCTTGTAAACTGATCCTGTTTCCACGATCTCTATATATCAGTTGGTCACAGACTAAAGACCCACGAGCCTGCATGCTACCACCACAACAAGAACTGGAAGTCAGAAGTTAGAGACTAGGTTAGACCACTTCAGGGCAAATTTTTTATTCCCTCAAGAATACAGGAAGGAAAGAACAGAAAGTAATGATCAAGAGAGGGTGAGATATGCTAAGGAAGAGATGCAGGAAAGGGAGAAGGGAAGAAGAAAGGAATGAAGTAAAATATCGCTCTGCTTCCCTTTAAAAAAGCATAATAGCAACTAATTTTATTCCACTGAACACTGGAGAGGCAGAAACAATATCTAAATACGTCTCTACCAGATCACGTTGTGACACTCAGAAAGTTGGCCTGATTTGTGCATTTTTTTGTAGAAATAGAATAAGAAACAGAAATAAAGATATAGGAAGTAACAGCTGAAAATGATGAATTAGACATTTTGGCCATTATAGGTGGGTTATGTTTCTCATACATTGTTTATGTGTCCTATAATCAAAGTTGATGCTCAATATAACTTGTGATTAAACAAATTAAGCATATAGCTTTAATAGGAATATATAATAGAGAACACAAAATAATTTAGCCCATGAGTATTTTATATGACAGGCAAAAGGAAATTTTAATATCAGTAGATTTTTACACATTATTTGGTGACACTTTGCATACTAAAACTAGAGGAACACATTTGGGATATGAATAAGCAGTTATTAAATTTCTGCATAAATTTCATATTTGCAGATAAAACTATTTTAAAATGAATAAATGAAAGTATCTCTAATATTGTTTAATGCTGTAGAGAATGTCCTGGACAATGCATTGTAGTATGAAAAGGGAAATCCCATTATGAAAGAAATCAATGGACAAGATACACTGTTTGGGTCCTACTAAATCCATCTGGAAATTCTAAAGGCACACACAAAAACTATATGTAAATAATGGAGATCCAGCATGAGGTCTCTGTGGAACACAACATTAAAAGTTTAATTGCTTCTGGAATAACAGCAGAAAATGTGTGTAAGATCTAACTTATAGAAACACAGGAAACTACAAAACTGAACATAAATGCTTAACAAAAAACTCTCAAAGGATGCAGTATAATCAACACATGGTCCTAAATAAATTTACAAATGCACATGTTTTCTATAAAAAAGGAAAGATGTATTATGAAAGTTTAACTTCTGAAGATAATTGTTAAATTTTCATAAATTTATTAAGTGTTCAAATTTCAATATAGGGCTAGGAAGACGGCTCAGTCCATAAAGAATGCAAACATTGTTTTGCAAGCTTGAGGACCTGAATTCAAACCAAGAATTGATACTGTGTGGTTAGAGAGAAGGGGGCGGGGACAGGGACAGAGCCAGAGACAGGGCCAGAGACAGGAAGTGGTGGATTCTTGGAACTTACTGCCCTCTTGGCAAGCCATCTTTGTCAGTTACAGGCTTTATCACAAGAAGCAAGGTAGACAACTCTTGAAGTCAATATGCAAGATAGCTCTGTGTCAACTGCACACACACATTCACATACACACACACTCAAACATGATCACAGAATCACAAACTCATACACACACACAAAGTTATACACTCTCACATATGTGCACATACTTACATACACACTCATACACACATAATCATATACATACTCATATAAACACACACACTCACAGACTCACACACACTCACTTAAACACACACGTACATACATACTCACACATTCACACACAATTGCAATGGAAATACTTTCTTGTATTGACACTTCGTACATACAGGTGGAGAATGAAAGTTGTTTAAAGATAAGATAGCATTAAACAAATTCTAACAGATTAAAAGTATGTAATAAACCTGAAGAAATTAAAATGGTACAATATTATAGTAAGAATAAATGAATTTACCAATTAAAATTACAGATATAATTGATTCAAGTATAACAGAAAAACACCAGACAGGGAAAATGAAAGACATAGACACATATTGGAAATACTCATTAAGAATATTCAGAATACTGATTGTGTTTTGTATAAAAAAGAGGTAAAGTAATACAAATTTAGTTTTTGAAATATTTGTGAAAACATTATAAAAAATAGACCTACAGACATATGAAATGCCACAATCAAAGCTTCAGAGAATTTAAATTCTTTCACTATTATTTATGTCACCTAGGTTAAGAATCCCTATTTGTATAATAACAGAAATATTACCTACTGCATTTTATCCTATTGTCTCCCAGACTGGCCAAAGATATTAAGATTTAGAAATGGACAGTCTGACTCCAGAATCTTTTCTTGGTTATAACATTACATTATCTCCTAGATTGAATACATAAATAATAAAGTAAAAACTTACATATAGAAACTATAGAGCAGTACAATAAATAATGTATAGCTATGGAACATATGTTTTCACAGAATAGAACACTAAAGTAAAAATATGTATGTATCTATCATCTATCTATAATCTATCATCTATCTATCTATCTATCTATCTATCTATCTATCTATCTATCTATCTTTCTATCTATCTGTCTATCTACCTTTTCAATTCTAAATGAAAAACAAGTGAAAATTCACAAGGAACATAAATCTATAGTTTAGACCAGTGGTAACATAAATCAAATGCCAAGACTGAATATCAAGATCATATAGCACATCTATGTGATGTAAATTTAAATAATAAGATTGTATTAATCAACCAAATCACTAAAAGATACTAAACTTTGATGACAAACATTTCTGGGAATGTAGGTAAATGTATACTTCCATATACAACTTTTAAAATTTTTACATAAAAATTATTTTCAAGAAAATTCAACCAGTTAAATTTTAATGTCCCTAATCTTCAGCTAGAGTTGACTTAAGTGTCCAAGTAAGTCAAATTGAACGAACGTTATACACTGTTATGGGTGCCAAAGTACTAAATGCAGTCTTTGTCATCTAAGAGTTAGGAAAGTGTGTGTACACTAAGTGGTTCCAAACATCATGTAAATCATGGTACATTCAGCTATGGACATCAGAGTCTTTGATTTATGAAGTTAGGACATTGGATTATGTGAGATAATTTTTTTCTATGACCAAATACCCAAAAAGAAAACATCTTAGGGGAAGAAGGTTTTCCTTAAGATCATAGTTTCATTAGCAGGAAGATATGTTGTCTGGGGTTCTAGTCCTGGTCTAGAAATTTGTTCCAGGACACATTGCAACAATAGACAGGGAACTGATACAGAGATTGCAGCTATAACTGAAGCCAGGTTGCAAGCCTTAAGTTATTCTCAGTGACCTACCTCCACAAGCCAGTCCTCACCTATGAAATGTTCCACAACATCTTAAGCAGTCCCACTACCTGCAGAACAAATGTTCAAACACTTTAAGTCCATGAAGCTCATTTAAATAGAAATACTCCATCCCCAGCTCCCATAGGTTCATAGTCCCAAAATAAATTTTTACTATTTTGTGGGTTCATTTTCCTTCAACCCTCACCACTCATTTTTCCAGCATTCCTACCCCTTAACACTGGGTAGGAGAAAAAAATAGAGGGGAAAGTGGTCAACAATATCGAGTACTTCCTGCTGATTAGGCTCATTGAGTTTCTTGGGGCCATTTTCATCTTCACCATCAATATATATATAATTTCTTTTTCTTGTCTCTTTCCATACTGTTACTTGAAAAAGCACAACAAACTTCAGTCAACAACAACAAACCACCAACTGACCAACAAACCGCTTTAACCGGAGCTCTAGAATTTATATACTCTCCGAGGAATTCCCAGAATTCCAGACTTCACAAGCTCCTAGAAACTATGCACAGCTGTCAAAACTTCACCCTTGCTAAAGCATGAGGCAAATCATAGTCAGCTGCTGTGCATACTCTGAAGCAGTCCAATATCTCATACCTGGAATTAAAATGAAAATATATTCCCATTAATACTTTTGTGTTTTGAAAGATACCAAAATTATCACTAAACATTTCTGTCCAATGTCAAAGTTCTCATTTTTTTCTTAATTCCAACATTTAACATGTCCAAAATCTAAAGTCTCTTCTAAGAGTCAAAATCATTTCTTAATTATGAACCCCTAGAACATTTTTCTAAATGTAAAGATTAGTAAACCATGTTATACATCAGACTCTTCCTATTTCAAAAGAGTAAATGGGGGCATATTATAGAAAGATTGGTCAAAAATTGAACTAATACCCAGTGAGGAAATGGTTAAATTCTGTATGTCCATATCTAACATTTGGAACTCTTGATGGAATCATCTGTCCCCAAGAGACTTTCAGAGCACCAATTGTTCAGCACTGTTACTTTGGAATATATGACATCCTTCTTGAGCAGGCTCCCATCAAGTCCTGCAGTTTTATCTTATGAATACTTCCTGTGTCATGCTTGTCCATTTTCCTGATGTCTTCAATACAATGTAGGCTCCACCATCATAGCGCTGTGTGATGACTTTTCAGGGCCTCCTTGTGGGAAATTGAGCCCAGACACTCATTGCCTGGCCTCAGCTTTCTGGGACTAGCCATGCCCACTCAGAGTTCAGACCACGCCCACTCCAAATCTACTTGACCCTCCTTTCTAGTCTAAGGAGTGGCATAAGCCTTCATGATTTTCTTCCCTCTTGCAGCTAATGTGCCCACAATATAGTACCTTGTGCACAGGGAAGAAAATTTATACTCTCATCTTGAAGTATAGTAGCCTTATTTTACCAAAGCCACAGAAGAGTTTGTGTGCCCTTACAACTGAACTTGAAATGCTTTTCTAGATTGACATTTGGGGTCATAGAACCCCTCAGTAATATTCTTAATTGTTTTGGGGGAGGGGAATCTCATTATGGTAAGCTTGAATTTTTACAAGCTTTTTCTGGGTGGAGTCTTTTCATCAAATTACCATTTAGAGAGTGAAGTTTTCCTTTAATGGTGCCAACCTCTTTAGCAATTACAGCTATGTATTCTATTCCCAGTCAGTCTGCAACTGTAGCCACATTGTTGCTTGGTTTTATTTTTTGTTTTGTTTTGTTTTGTATTTAAAGTACTAAGGTATAATTTGCCTGTCATCCTTCTTAGAATTTTTCTCCAAGTTTCAAGGATAAGAAACCTATTGATAACACTATTGATGAAATAACAGCAACAACAACAACAATAATAATAATAATAAATAAAACATTTGTCATTGAATTTCCTAGATCCATGCAACTTTAGTATTAGAATTTATAGAATATTGAAAGAAAGTCAAAACCAACGTTATAGAAACTCCTTCGAAAGGAAACAGGCGGTGATGTTTCTCAACTCATTCATGAATTTAGTATTGCCTCACAATGAAAGTCATGTAGGAAAGATGCAACTTCGGATCAATACTCCTATAAATACAACTGCATATCAATAACCTTATCAATTCCCTTGTAAATTCTGATGGGAAATATCCCCTTTTGCATACCAGAAAGTAGAATATATTAACATATCAAAATGGTAATTTACCATTGTGTATTCCAAGGATGAAAGTATAGTTCAAAATATGAAAATCAGGTAATAAAATATGCCCTATTGTGATGGAGACTAGTCTCCCAAGAAATGTCAATACTGGAAAAGTTTCTGACAAAGATGAATGGGGCTTTTTGTAAACAAAAATTCAATAAATAGAATTAGATTATTTTAAACAAGAAAAAGAGAAAATAAGAATGTGTAGCTACTATTACAGAAAATGGTGGAAAAAGAAACCTCATTGTGGTCAGGAGGAACAGAAAAGATTACTTGAAAGTTCACTTTAATTTTACATAACCATGGAAGTTCTGGCCTGGAAAATCAGGCAATAGAAATAAATAAACAAAAGACTTTTACATTTAAAGAGGAAAAGATAAATGTCTTTTCCCTCAGAAGCTATAATATTATGTAGGGCAAGTCACATGATTGTAAACAATATGATTAGAACTACAAAATGAACTCAGGTAAGTGGGGGGCATAGGACTCAACACCAGAAAGAATCAGTTGCTTTTTGTACATCTTCCAGATTAACAGAATTTCAGGAATCCACCACCAGGCTTTCTCTATCTGTTGTCTTTTATAAATTGACAATGGACAACTTGGTTAGAATATTAAGAGGTCAACTTTATGCGCATATCATAAAAAGAGAAAATAATTGGATGTTAGATTTACCAAGGAGGCAAAAGACTTTTAACCAAATCTAAATATATGTATATATAAACACAATAACCAAGTTTCAAGTTGAAAATGAATGAAAATCCACCCCCATATATAATACAACATAATATATATACATATATATATTATACTATATATAATAATATATACATAAGATATACACATATATATACATATATAATACATATATATATGTATGATGTCCATTTCCCAGACATTTGAAGATTCAATGTAATCAGTATCAGAAACATACTGTATGTTTCTTAAAATGGAAAACATATTCTCAGGACCAGGGACATGAATTGGGGGGTAGAAGTGCTTATTGGCAAGACTGATGATTTAAATTTAATTCCCCAAGTCAGAAAGACAAAAGTAGAGAACGGACTCCTGCAAGTTGTTCATCGACAGTCACATTTGCAAAGTGACACACACACACACACACACACACACACACACACACACACACAGAGCAAATAATAATAAAACAAATTTGAAAAAGCCACCATTAGGATTCAACAATATACACATGCATGCAATATGAAATCAGAAATGGGACAACTTGGGAGGATGGAAGGGACAGTGCAGGTGAGCAAACAGAATGGGGAAATTAGTTGGTTATGGAATAATTCTGAGCAATTAATAATGATTTACATGTCATTCATTCATAATTCATTCATTCATATATTCATAAAAATTTGTAACAAAACCCATTGTTTTTTATATCAGTTAAAAAGTTAATGAATGGCTAAATTAAAGTTAAGAATAAAGAAGGCCCATCCCAAAGGTTCAGGGGAATATCAACAGGCTATAGATACTCCAAATAAGCTCAAAGCACGACGATTAACAAGTTCCTAATCTCAAAATATGCCGAAGGCCACAGTAGCCTATATTGTATGTCACTGGCAAAAGCAAACACATAGAGAGAACAGGGAACAGCAGGACTGTTGACTGTTGATGGATAGAGGAAAGAGATGGTCTTTTTCTTCAGTTGTGTACCCACTGCAACGCTCATTGCACACCAAGGGATAATTCAAATCCACAGTGATACAGCCAGTGTTAATAACTCCTAAGGGGACTCAGAACAACAAATTGTAGGAAACTTGTAGGAAAGAAGGGAGGGAGAGACCAATCCTGGGGGTAGGGGAGGATGATGGGCATTGGAAGGGTGTGAGGTCTAATCATCCTCTACACTGAGGTGTGTCAATGTATGGCTAGAATGTCCTTATTTTTAAAATTCTCCATTTAATATTCTCTAATACAGATGGCTACAGAAAGCAAAAATTTGAATTTCAGAGGAATATTGTAGGCACATAGCATTTTGATTTTAGGATAAGACTGCCTAAGAGAGTGACTATCACACTCTAGTGCTTTCTTTTTTAACAAATATACATACAATCTGAATTTATTATATAACCGTAGCACAAAAAGTCAGAAAGGAAAGCAAGGCTATATTGTAATAGACTTACTTAATTCAAAACAAGGATTTGTCAATATTAACCAACCTGAAGTCCATTTTGAAGTAAGAAAGAGGTATTATACTCCTAAAAGCAGCCATTAAGAAATGAAGATTTTGGGGCTGGAGAGGTGGCTCAGTGGTTGAGAGCACTGACTGCTCTTCTGAAGGTCCTGAGTTCAAATCCCAGCAATCACATGGTGGCTCACAATCATCCATAATGAGATCTGATGCCCTTTTCTGAAGTGTCTGGAGACAGCTACAGTGTACTTACATATAATAAATAAATCTTTAAAAAATGAAGATTTTGAAATAGTTAAGAAAATATATTTAAAGTTGTATTTAAATGTTTGTTAAACATGAAACAGGGTGAAAAAAGAGAAGCAGAAGAGGACTTGTCCCCTTAAGGAAGAGAATAGAAAAATGAGAATGTGTGTGAGTTCTTATTTCAGAGGCATCTATGTATCTTTTAAAAACTTTCCCTGAGAGCAGTAGTCATTTTCTTACAGCTTCAAATGTTGACTTAGTTTGGTCTGCAATTTTTCTGTCATTTTACTTAAGCTTTGTTCAAAAGGAAAGTTTATTGTGGAGTAATTTTACATTTACCGAGAAATTACAAAATAGTAGTCCCCTCCAATGCTGCATTCTGAAGTAATTAATATCATATATTAGTGAAATGAATTTTTAATAATTTATGAAGTAACATTTAGACATTTTTATTCTCAAAAATCCATACTTAATTCAGATGTCTTTAGAGTGTGGCTTAAAGTCATTTCTCTGCTGGAGGATTCTCTCCAGTTCTCCCCATCATGTTTAGCTGTCAGAAACCCATGTGCGTATCTTAACTATGACAAATTTATAGACTTTCCTTATTTTGCATGACAGAAATTATACTAATGTGTGGTGATAACCATACATTAGACCATAGAACTTATGATCATTCTATCTTTTTAGTGCAATATTGAAAACTATTAAGAATATTCAAAGGACTCTCTAGCCATCTGTTTTTGCTCTCCAATCCTTCCTCTCATATCATCTATGGAACCATAGCTTGCTCTTTCCACCTCAGTCAAACTCTGTCAGTAGCCACTGTGTTTCCTGCATTAGTGAGTTTTCTTTTACTGTGATTAAATTCTATTACCAATTTAAGAGGGAGTAATTTATTGGGAATTATAGTTTCAGAAAAAAAGTTGTTCATCATACTGGGGAAGGTGTGAGAACAAAGACAGGTAGCTGAGAGATCACATCTCAGCCATTCAGGAAGTACAGGGAGTGAACAGGTTGTGAACCAAGGCTATGAAGCTCCAAAGTGATGCACTTCCTCCAGCAAGGCTTCATATCCTAAAGGATCCATAGCCTCCCCAAACGGTGCCACCAGCTGGTGAGGTGATCCTTTGGGGGCATTTCTTTTTCACCCAGACCACAGGCACCAGTTTTCAACTTTCCTAATGCTTTGACACTTTAATATAGTTCCTTATGTTGTGGTGACCTCCAACCATAAAATTATTTTGTTGCTACTTCATAACTGCAATTTTGTTTCTGTTATGAATCTTAATGTAAATATCTGATATGCAGGATATCTGAGAGCAAACCCCCAAATGGGGCTGTGACCCACAGGTTACAACACTTGCTCTAAGGAGACTGTCCTTTGCATTCAATTTGTTTTACTCAGTATGGTGCTCTCAAGTTCATTCATCTTTAGAACGTGTTTATTTCTAAGTACAAATAGCATTCTGTTATATGTTTATATTATATGATATATGTATGCATATGTGTACACACGCATATATGTATATGTATGTGTATATACATAAAATCTCCGAACCTGCTAACTCTTTTATTAAAGCATAGTAGACTGATTTTTGCCTAATGATAGTTGTGTAGGATACCATTATAAGCACCGTTGTACAAATAGTTAAAACCACTTCTTCAATACCTTGACTAATGCACACATAGAAACAGAATCTGGGTTGCATGGCAATCTATGTCCTGTCTTGGATAAATTATCTTTTTTCCTCTGTTGCATTTTTCTCTCCAGTACTGCATAGGGGTTGCAACTTCTCCACATAATGACCAAAGTTAGCAGCTTTCTGCTTTTGGGATAGTATATATTCCAATAGCTATGAAGAGGAGTTCATCATTTTCAGCTGCTCTTTAATAATTAGTAGTGTTGAATATCTTTTTATTGATTTACATGTGATTTTCATATCTTATTTAAATAAAACATTATTAGAATTTTCAGTTATTTTACAAAATCATAAAACAATTCAAAGTAACAAAATAGCTACTGAGCTAGCAAGGCTGTTTCTAAAGATTTAATATTATTTTAAATGGATGGAGAACAATCAGATCCTTTAAATGTAGATGTGCCAATGCATGACAAATGCAATGGCATATTTGTAATACAATGATAAAGAGTCACAGTAGCTGCTCAAGCTATTTAATAGGCACAGACACATACACACACCTGCACACACACACATAAACACACACACATACATACGCATACCTGCACACACACATACACACATATACACAGTATATACACACACTACACACACCTATACACAGATACACATACCTGTACGGGAACACATACATACACCTGCACACATACACACACATATACACACATACACACAAATACACACTACACACACCTGTACATTAACACATAAACATACCTGTATACACACATATATTTACCTGTACACACCTACACACACACACACACATACACACACACACACAGAGACAGAGAGAGACAGAGAGACAGAGACAGAGAGAGAGAGAGAGAGAGAGAGAGAGAGATCCCAATTAGATTTCTTGATAAGGACCAATGGTCAAGTAGCACTTTCTTGCTAAGAAACTTCTACATTGGCCTCTGGCACTGTAGGGTTGGCCACTTCTTCATCTCACTGAGTACCAACCTCAAGCACCATGGGATGCAGTGTGGCCTTTTAAGCTCATCACTCTTGGAGCATGTTGCCTCTCCTGGGACTTAGAAAGGTGTAGCAATATTGTGAAGTTCTTCGTCAAGTACTGGAGAGGACCCTACAGATCCAGGATATGTATATCATGTTTTTGTCTTTGTTTCTCCAATCTCCAGATGGCGCTCATGACTAAGTTGGTCATTAATGAGTGTTTGTTGAAAACAATATGTTTAGTCCTTATATTTGTTAAATGGGTAAGTTAATAACTTATTACATGAAATATAGAATTTTTAGTAAGTAATTTGTGCCTTAGGTTGTATTTATTTACATATTATCTTGTATACGTATATTGAAAGTCATTATGGAACTTAGGTTTATATGAAAAATATTTGCATGTAGAAGTATAAATAAGCTTATAGCACTTTCAAGAATTTTTACATTCCACCAACTATGTCTAAACACATAAACACACACAGGCAGACACGGACACTGCCTTTTGTTTTCTTTTTTCTTTTTCTTTTTTTTTCTTTTCTAGATTTTTTTTATTTACGTTCCAAATGATTTCTCCTTTCCCGTTTCCTCCCTCTCCAAAAGTCCCATAAGCCCTCTTCCTTCCCCCTGTTCCCCATTCAACCCCCTCTCACTTCTCTGTCCTGGTATTCCCCTACATCCAGTCTTTTCAGGACAGGGGTCTCTCCTTCCATCTTCTTGGAAATCTATTAATAATGTGAATTGTGTCTTGGGTATTCCGAGATGACACTGCCTTTTTAAAATAAGGAAGCGTCTCTTCCAGTCGCACATTATCTCACAATAGAAATAGGGCACATAGTCTCTTCCATCTCCAGGAATCTGATGTAGAAAGAAACCCAAAGATTCTAAAAGTCCATAAGATTTTGGCTCAAACTTTTCTTATAAGTTGTTAGAGTGGGCATAATTTAGCTTATTTAAGCTTCCTATCTTCTTTGGGGCATTTGATTGCAAGATTCATAATGATTTTTTCCCTCTCTTTAAAAAAATCCCAAAGTTGTAAGAAAATGAATATAGCATTTTATTTAGTATAATGCCTTTATTATCAAATTCCAGTGGATTGACACATGATGTCATGAATGATATAAAATCCATACATTCACACATATGTTTACACACTTTATAAAGCCTGCACACTCAGCTTTGCATCTTTCCCCATGCATGCTTCTCTCAGTCCAGCTCTGTTTCCAGGAGTGTGCAATGGTATGCTCACAGACTGCAGAGTGGAAGGGTGGCAGGGAGACATCTTTACTGCTTCTGTCTTCACACTCTCCTCCTGTACATCCTGAGCTTCTCTCAATTTTTACTTCAACTCTCAAATTCAAAGACCCATTTTTACACACAAAATGTATAAAAAAACAAAAATGATAATGAGATTTTTATAACAAAACCAAGTTTACATTGCCACAATCCAAATTTATATTTATCTACTTACAAGAGACAGCCTATAATTATTTATTTTCAAAACAGTGTTGATGGGTTTTTTTTTCCTTTAAGCAGATTTAAATGTTGTTTGTGCTTTTCAGGAGCTTCATCATTATAGCAGCCTTCCCTTACTGCTAGGGATGTCCTAAGACAACTCTCCACCCATCCATACTTTCAATGTGCACACTCAAATGATGCTGAAGACCATGGCCAGTCCCAGCTCTGACGTATGCCAGTCTTCTTTTGTGCACACAAATGTCTGACAGTATTTAGTCTAGAAGTTAGACACAGCAAGAGATTAACCACAATAACCAATAACAATTAGTTATAATGAGTAATAATTATAACGATCAGTTAATTATTAGTTAGTTAATAGTAATTAACTGATAATGATTAGTTAATAATTGAAGAAGTGCTTTGGATGTTAGCAGTTTCTCTTTAATCAAGTTCTTCAACTCATTAGGAATGAGACAGCAGCTTTCATTGGCAGACTCAGCCTCTCTATTAATGTTTTATGGTTTCTTCATCCAATTTTTTTTTCCTGAATTTGTGAAGCGTTTGCTTTCTAGTAGTAAACGGCTCCATGTCACTGGTTGGGGGAATCCTGCCTTGGCAGTGCTCTTGTTGGTTCAGCGCTTGCTGCCATCAGTCAGAGGATGTTTCACCACTGACTGTGAGGCTTTCCCATCTTAACTAGTACACTGTGGCCCTCCGCTTTATAAGCAGAGGGGTGACATCAAAGCAGCTTTCCTCTTCTCCCTCACCATTTCTTGGCTGAAAATTCTGTCCTTCCCCAGATCTTAGAAGCCCCAGTACCTGATATTTTCTTCCTATTTACTGGAGAAATTCACTGTTTCCCATAAAGGAAGTCCTTTGTGGCCTCTCTGAGGCATAGCCAAATCATCAGTGTCTCCACACTTGCCATTTGGTAAATGAGGTCCCTGCTACTGCCCCCTGGGACGGTCAGCACATGTGATGTAGGATGATTAGGATGATTAGATACTGTAGGACTGGATGGCATTCACAGTCCTACTATTCAAATGGTGGGCAATTTATAGTAGAAATTATTTATGACTAGAGTTCTTCATTTGCTTTTCAGACCACAAATGACCACAGGTAACTGAAATGTGTAGAGTCAAATCGGAATGTAGCATCATTTGCCAGGGAGTGAGATTACATTAGGATGGCAGGTAGAACTGGTACTAAGTTTCATGCTCCTTGAAAAATGATTTTGTCTTTCCTGAAATAAGCATAAACATGGTGCTTTGAGTTAACAGGATTTTATAACCATCAAATTTGCTTGTGGCTTTATTCTAGTGCTGGGGAGAGAAGTATATTTGATCCAAAGCAATTTGAATGAATAACTATCATCTAAGATGCTGCATGAAATATAAGTGACAGAGAGCAGGGTCTACCACCCTGCCTTCTTATCACAGAAACTAGATAATTTATGATAAATGAGACAAAGAATTAATCCACCTGTTAGTCACTCCAAAGTTCTGCCACTATTCAGTCTGCAAACTGTCTGTGGTCTTGGCACCTTTTCACTAATTTGAGTCATAGGTATTTAGTGAACAACTTGAGAAAAAAATAAAACATTTGTATCAGATTAAAAAAAAGAAAAGCTACAATGTTTAGGTTTCCTATTTTACTCCCTTTCCCTTTCTTTAACATTCTTGCTTTTAAGCATCTTTCCTTGCCATTGGGTATCATGAAAGAGTCCTGGGCTACCTACTCAGAAGAATACTAAGACAGATGCCACAACAGAAAAAAAAACCTATGGTATCTGTAGGTCTGCAAACAGATTCCTTCTTTCTTCTCCTTCCTCACTTTTCTTTCAACTCAAATTTATAAAATCCACATATATTTTGTAGACTTCTCCTCTTAATCCCTTGTGTGTTGTCAAAGGTTAAGTACTTCCTGCCTGTGTACCTCAAGATGAAACCCAGCACATAAATTCATATTCCTTTCTGTTTCATTTTGTTTGTTCCCAGATGTGTACTGGCATTGGCATTGCCCTGAGTTCATGATGTATGTGCCTCATCTTTTCAAATACGAGTAGAAGGACTTTGTTGTCCTGTCTTAAAAGTCAGACATAAAAGCTAAGCACTACAGCAAAACACTATTTAGGAACAAGAAGAAATATGTACATAATGCAAAAGGGGAAAATAAAGCACTCTGATAAAATTAAATTCTTTCAATGGAAATGAAATGTTTTAAAAACTTTGATATTGTTTTTTCTTTCTTTTTTTTTTTTTTTTTTTTTTGGTTTTTTTCGAGACAGGGTTTCTCTGTGTAGCCTTGGCTGTCCTGGAACTCACTTTGTAGACCAGGCTGGCCTCGAACTCAGAAATCCTCCTGCCTCTGCCTCCCAAGTGCTGGGATTAAAGGCGTGCGCCACCACCGCCCGTGGGTTTTTTTTTCTTTCTTTTTTTTTTTTTTTTGGTAAAATGTGTAGCCCAGGCTGGCCTCGAACTCGTGATCCTCCTGCCTCTGCCTCCTTCAGCAAATTGTTTTAATACCTGAAAAAAGACAGATCAGTTCAATTCTTACCATGGCAGAAACACAAGTATTTTTACTAAAATAAACAGTAACTGGCAGCATTGAGATGGGTGAGGCATTTGACTTGGGAAAAAAATTTAGGGAGGCATAAAGAGAAACCCCTCAGCCCTCAAGATAAATGTTATTATAATACAGTAATAAAACATGCAAAAATTCATGATGAACCACACATCAAATTTTTAAATAAAGAAGTGATTGGTAACAGTGTCTCCCCGAGTCATTCTGGAACCATGGATGGGACAGAAACTAAAAGGGATCCTGCTTTATCTAGATTTTTGACTTTTCTGTAGCTCTCACTTGATTTATTTTAGGTCTAGTCTGCTGGAGAACACAGGTGCTCAGTGTGTGAATAACCCACCCCCTTACCTTTTACTATTAATTAAGTGAGGGAGTCAAGGGTTATTTCAAGTCTGGTTCGCAGCACTTGGCAACCAAGAAACATAATTTGGGCTCTGCTTTTGTTGTTGTTTCAATTAGAAAATGATTCCCAATTGAAAAAACTCAACCTTTAGGTTAGCTTAGTCTGAAGATGTTAACAAAAACACATGGTCTTGAACTTCCTCCAAAGCTAGCCTTGATCAGAAGCTGCCTATGCCTTCTTCCAGTGTTCTGCTTTAGTCCTACATCTTTTGCTCAACCAGCTCTCCTCTTTACTGGCCATGAAGGAAAGTTGGGGGTGCGGAGGAAACACAGGAATGGTTCTGGACATGTGGTGGTACATTGGGCTTCTGTGAATTCAAGGGAGTGTTCAGTGCACACTTGAAGCATCTTGTGGAACTAACCCTCTAGAATATGTTTCTCTCAAAGGTGCTTCTTTCCCCCCCTGTATCATCATTTCTGAGAAGGACTGAGAGACACACTAACCTAGTTGAACTTATCTCTGCTTCTGTGTAAGTAGCAACCCCCCATGGAGGTGCTGTGTCTGGAGCTGAGGGGCAGAGAAAGGAAGTTTTGAGTCAGACCTGACCGCATTATAAAGGAGCTTCAGAATGGGTTGATATGACCTCTTGGCATTTCGTAAGTGTTGGGTATCTTGAAAGAGAAAGAAAGTGGTCACATGATTTATAAAAGTCTGAAATTTGGGTTATCATTAGTGGGGTTAGAAAGATGTTCACTTTGTTCCCTTCTACTTCCACCTTACAAGCCATTGCTATCTTCCTATCTACAGATTCAATGCAATCCCCATCAAAATCCCAATTCCATTCTTCATAGAGTTAGAAAGAGCAATTATCAAATTCATCTGGAATAACAAAAAAAACCCAGAATAGCTAAAACTATTCTCAACAGTAAAAGAACTACTGCGGGAATCAGTATCCCCGACCTCAAGCAGTACTACAGAGCAATAGTGTTAAAAACTGCATGGTATTGGTACAGTGACAGGCATGTAGATCAATGGTACAGAACTGAAGACCCAGAAATTAACCCACACACCTTGAGCTTTGACAAGGGAGCTACAACCACCCAGTGGAAAAAAAGATAGCCTTTTCAATAGATGATGGTGCTGGTTCAACTGGAGGTCAGCATGCAGAAGAATGGAAATCAATCCATTCTTATCTCCTTGTACTAAGCTCAAGTCCAAATAGATCAAGGACCTCCACATAAAGCCAGAAACACTGAAACTAATAGAAAAGAAACTGGGGAAGTGCCTTGAGCACATGGGCACATGGGAAAATTTCCTGAACAGAACACCAATAGCTTATGCTCTAAGACCAAGAATTGACAAATGGACCTATAAAATTACAAAGTTTCTGTAAGGCAAAGGACACTGTCAAAAGGACAAAATGGCAACCAACTAATTGGGAAAAGATCTTTACCAACCCTACATCCAACAGAGGGCCAATATCCAAGATAGACAAAGAACTCAAGAAGGTAGATTCCAGAGAGCCAAATAACCCTATTAAAAATGGGGTACAGAGCTAAACAAAGAATTTTCACCTGAGGAATATTGAATGACTGAGAAACACCTAAAGAAGTGTTCAACATCCTTAGTCATTAGGGAAATGCAAATCAAAACAAACTGAGATTTCACCTCACACCAGTCAGAATGGCTAAGATCAAAAACTCAGGAGACAGCCAGTGCTGGCGAGGATGTGGAAAAAGAGGAACATTCCTTCATTGCTGGTGGGATTTCAAGCTGGTAAAACCACTCTTAAAATCAGTTTGGGGATTCCTCAGAAAACTGGGCATGATACTATCGGAGGACCCAGCTATACCACTCTTGGGCATATACCCAGAGGACTCTCCAACATACAATAAGGACACATGCTCCACTATGTTCATAGCAGCCTTATTTATAATAGCCAGAAGCTGGAAAGAACCCAGATATCCCTCAACAGAGGAATGGATACAGAAAATGTGGTATATTTACACTATGGAATACTACTCAGCTATTAAAAACAATGACTTCATGAAATTCTTAGGCAAGTGGGTGTAAGTGGAGGATGTCATCTTGAGTGAGGTGACCCAGTCACAAAAAATCTCACATGATATGCATTCACTGATAAGCAGATATTAGCCCAGAAGCTTGGAGTACCCAAGGAACAATTCACATATCAAAGGATACCCAAGAAGAAGGAAGGAGAGGCCCCTGGTCCTGGAAGGGCTCAATGTGGCAGTGTAGGGGAATACCAGGAAGGGGAGGCAGGAGTGGGTTTGTTGGGGAGCAGGGGAAAGGATGAGGGTGTATGGGAATTTTGGGGAGGGGGGAACCAGTAAGAGGGAAATCATTTGAAATGTAAATAAAGAATATACCTAATAAATTTTTTTTAAAAAGAAATGTACTTTGTTCATATTTTCTACTCAAACTTGTTTGCATCTAAGTTTCACAAAGTTATTCCTAAGAGGCCTATAATTCTATGGTATCAGGATACTGTCTAAGGGGAAAAGTGTTAGGATAGGCTACTTTTTTCATAGGCTTACTAAATACATCCATCACATCTTGTACAGGAGCCATCAGTGCCTTGGAAGAAATGCAAACGTTAATAGCAAGGTGTTACTTTAAGAAATCAGAATGATGGAAGCTCTTGGTTGTGTAGATGGTGAAGTCAGAGAAAGCAGAGATTAAAATAGCTCATGTTTTGTAGGGGAAAGAAGTTTCAGTGGTCACTCACTTGTAAATTTTGAATCTTTTAAATGTGAAAGGTATTAGATATTTACGCTCCAATAAATCTAAAAGAACTTTTATTAGAATAAAATAAAAAAATATAACATTGTAGGCAAAGAATGAATCAGTTCACGGTTGAATTAGGCATGTGTTTTTCTTTCAGATGTATTTAATAGCTATCTTATAATCCTTGTACATTTTATTTAATTAGGTTTGTTGCGGGAAATATTAAAAAGGAATGACATGCTTCCTGTGTCACTGCTGGCAACTCTCTACCCCTGTGGTCGTCTCCCTGCTTCTGTCTCTAACTAGACCCCTCAGTAACCAATTGTGGTCTTCCCACCTCTGGTATGCTTTTCTCTGGGGTCGGTAGTTCCTTCTCAGCTATAAACGCCCTGAGGATGGCAGTTCCACCTTCTAGTAACCTAGTAAATCAAAACTCAAGAAAATTATAATTAATCAGTCAGATTTATGTATCAATAAATTCACAAGATGCCCATTCGATAATTTCAGAGTTAATTGATAAAAGCTGCCCACCTAGATTAGACAAATTATCCTAATTATTCTATCCCTATATGATATTCATAACTACCTGTGGCTAGTTAAAGCCATGCGAGGTCAGAATCTTCTTCCTCTCCATCCTCCATCTTGCTCCTACTTTCCCCTCTTCCTTTCCATCTCTCTCTGTCCCTGAAATTCTTAGCTTCGCCTCCTATTCCCTATCCAATCACAGGCCTCCTGCTGCACTAAGAACTAAATAGATTGGACAGGGAGAATCCTGACACATGGTTTATCTAAAGCAGTGTTTTTCAACCCTTCTAATGTTGTGACCATTTAATATGTTTTGACCCCCAACCATATAATTACTTCATTTTTACTTCATAACTGTAATTTTTTGATGTCATGAATAGTAATGTAAACATATGATATACAGAATATCTGATATGAAATCCCCAAAGGAGGCATGACCCCCCAGGTTAAGAACCCATGATCTAAAGGGACAACATAACTCAAGAAAGATGAAGAATAAAATAGAAATGAGATCATTCTAGAATAGGTATCCTAAGAGTTTTTGGTGATATTTGACTGGGGATATATTGGAAGTAGAGGAGGAAGCCCCTGATGTTTGGTAGAAGATTCTGGTCCATAAATACAATGGAGACCAGAACTGTCTCAATACATAAGAGGAAGAAAAAGGTAGGAAGGTTATAGATGTTGAGGTCTCATATTTCAAGATGCAGCCAGCTTCTGCATGGTGTTTCAGAGCATGTATAATACCTAACAACTTAATTTGAGTAAAAGAGAGAACACATGCTCAAGAATAAACTGCTGTGACTCATACCTCAAGAATATCATCCTGAATCACTTATATTTGGTATGTGAATAAACAGATGTCCTAGAAGTTGAATGTGATGAGGGTGGGATGGGGTGAGTGGGGAAGAATGACTACTGGTACTAAGTCAGAATTGGGTATCAGCAATACCATATGTGACATTGTGAAACAGGTTCATTGTGAATGTTGATAAAGAAATTTGCCAGTGACCTTCCTGGTATCCACAGGGTTTCCAGGTCTGGAAGGCAGCAAATAGGGCAGCAGCATTGGTAATTGGGGTCATATTGATAGCAGATGGAGCCCGGTGGACAGTGACCTAGTGATTTATGGGGTCAACACTACTGACAGAACAAAACTTAATTATCTGGGTCTGGCAAGAACACCCAGCAAGAAACTCAGAACTCCTTTAACTCTTAAGTGTATGAATGTATAGTCAGACAGACATATATACATTTGGAAGGATGAGCAGAACCTCCCCCCAAAAGCCACCAACTTTACTTCTTTTCTCTAGCCTTTTTATACCTTTTAAGACAAAGGTACATTAGAAAATTTTATCATAGATACAATGTTACATAAAAGGAGAGTAACAGAAGGATATCAATAACAAGTTCAAAGCAGTGTTTCATTCTGTAAGCTCATTATAAGTTTAAAGCTACAGTTTTTACATGGCCTTGACTAATCATAGTACACACATGTGGCTTCATCCTTGGACCTAAATGATTTTCTTTGAACACAAATTTGTCCCAAGTCTATTTCTCCTTTTAGTGTGATAGGAAAGCTCATTTTATTCCTTAATATCCAGCCTTTACTTACTATTATGAGTGGGCATATTCTATTTTTGATTCTAATTTTATTAACTCTTTTGACAAAACCACTAAAGCCATCTCTTAAATCTTTCTTCCTAAAATTATTTGAATCAAATCAGGAATTCTAAAATATCATTAATTCATCTGAACAGTATTAATTCATGAAAGTTCATCTTTATGTCAATCTGTAGAAAATTTGCTCAATAGAGTGGGGCGATGCCCAGGACCCTGAGGCTATGTAATAGTGACAGAAAAGGCATGTCAGATGCAAGAAGCAATCCTGGGATGAAGTCTCTTGGGATCTTGTATCTCAGAGATCAGCCATCTTTGGCCATAAAAAATGGTTGGCCATCTCCAGGAGGTTACCTGTTAACCTTAGTCTTTCCTAGATAGCTCCTGATAGAAATTTTGGATTTTTTTAAATCATAAATAAATCGTAAATTTTTGATGAGTGTCTTAGAGTTTTATTGCTGTGAAGAGACATCATGACCATAGCAAAAATTTCTGAAGGAAAACATTTGATTGAACCTGGCTTATAGTTTCAGAGGTTTAGTCCATTATTGCCATGGTGGAAAGCATGGCAGATTATAGGCAGATGTGGTGTTGAAGAAGAAGCTGAGAATTCTGTCTTCAGTTTCTGAGATTTCAAATTCCATTCCCTAGTGATGGACTTCCTTCAACAAAGTCACACCAACTCTCTCTCAAAAATCCACACCTATTAATTGTCTTACTCCCTGTGAGCCTATGCTTTTTTTTATTCAAACCACCATAATAAGATAGATATGTTTTACGAGATTAAATACTTACCATTAAACATTAAGCATGTATCAAAACACCACATTACTACATTGACATGAACAATTTTATTGTGTATATCCACCAGCTAAAATAGATTTAAGAATTAAAATTGTTTTTGAAAATGTATCATCAAAGGATATAGTAGAAGGCAATGAGATATGTGTTTGAGTTTAAATGTTTGGACTTAAACAGAAGAAGTGTGAGTAGATAAAGGTAAATATGTTTAAGCAATCAGGACAAGCACAGTTGCTAATAAATGGATGTGAGGCAGAAGAAAAAACATCCCTAAAGGCATGATCCCAGCTGATAACAAGAACCACTGCTCCCACTGCTTGTATAGACAGCCACTTGCTAAGGTGATGAAGATTGAGGGTGGAGGGTAAGTCATTGAGACTCTAGAGTCAAAAGTGTTGTGTTAAAGTTTCATACTGTCTGTAGTAACATGCACACTCATTACATATTAATGAAAAAATAATAATCAAACTCAGAGTGAAGAAAACATTTACTGAGCCGGAAAGATCTGTGATCATCTATCCAAGAGTCAGTGTGTAATTGAATATTGAATATATACATTCTTATGGGCAAAGTAAAGCAAGATACTCAGACATGTATCAGAAATGAAGACTTCTGTAGGAAAGTGTCCTGAATTATGCCCCAAAAATCTATACTCCTCCTGCAAACACAGGGAGGTCCACATGCTTCTCCAGGGCACACACACACCTGCTCATTGGGGATTCTATTTGTGTCAAGATCATCTCTTCTTATGTCTGATTTCTCTTCTTTCCCTACCTTCAAGGTTAACAACCATTTCTATTTATTTCCTGCAGGACCCATCTCTAATCCAGCCCTCTGAATTCACAAGCAGACTGAGTTTGCTGTGTGAAGGGAGATTCACACATATATGGAAGTTTTTCTTTATTTTTTTATGTGTTCTGGTGTTTTGCCTACATGTTTGCCTGCGCACCATTTGAGTGCCTGATGCCTATGGTGGCCAGAAGAGGGCATTTGATTCCCTGAGACTAGAGTTGCAGACAATTGTAAGCTGGCATGTGTGTGCTGAGAATTAAACCCTGATTTTCTGGAAAATAGTTGATGGAAGACCATCAACTATTCTTAGTCAACGAGCCATCTCTGTGGCACTAGGAAGCCAAAGTTTTACAAGTTCACCCTCTTCCTCTTCTTATTGACGACTCAGAAGAAACTACTAGAATGAGCCTTTTGTCATTGTTTGAGTGAACGGCATCAAATAATAGGATCTAGTATGTTCACTATTGAGTTGGATATAGAAATATTAGGTGTTCATCAAGCCTGGGGTTACTCTTAAGCAAGGGGTGAACTCTAATGAAAGATAGTAGAGAAGTCAGCATGCCATTCTCATTGTCGACAACAATACCCAGGATGCAAAAGTGACTGGCAGAAATTTTTTTGTTCAAATTATACATCTTTATATAGATGCTCTATGAAGAACACCAGGGTAAAAAATTACAGTTACATTTTTGGTTTTCATTTGCTAGGAATGAGAACTTGTGTTTCTGGTTAAAAACACCACTTAAATCAGCAATTCTCACAGTCCCTTGGAGAAAGGATGGAAATGTGAAGTCGTTTTTATCCTTCATGGTCCCATGCTTGTATGATCAGGTGACTTTTGTACAAATGTTAGTTTGGGGGATTACAGAAAGAAAAAAATGGACCTTACATTCAAATAAATTCCACAATATTAAAAACAGAAAGAGACTTGGACCAGAAATTTTACTCTTGCTATTCATTTGAAGTCTCACTCTGCCCTCATAAATCAAAAACTCACCAAAATGATACTTTCAGTATGTGGAAATGGGGATGTGAGAGGAGCTTCTAGTTGATATAACAGCTTTGCTGAGAGACCACCATCAGACATGATGCTCCATCTTAGGTTACAAAGATGGTACAATGTCAAGATCAAAAGCTAGTATATCAATTTAAAAGAAAACAACCATTGCCAAAGTTCTGCATAATTTATTTAATAATAACTACTGAAATATCTATTGCTTTCTAGAAAACTTAGGGAAAATATGATTGTAATGGGGACTAAATTTTAAGATTATTCAGTTACAGGAACAAAATGACTGGCGTTGTTTAATTTGCTAAGTGTGGTAATGATATACAGACACCGATCATATTGTCCTCATTTCCCTGAACTGGAAAAACCTCTGGAGTGATTTATAATGAGAATAATATGTCTGGGTGGTTTAACCGGTCAAACAAAAGCCTGGACATTGATTAGCATGGCATTTTAAAAAAGCTTGTACAGTTGTGTGTGTGTGAGTGTGTGTGTGTGTGTGTGTGTGTGTGTGTATGAAAGATAGAGAGCATGTATGTGTGAGTGCATGAGTGTGTATGTGTGAGTGTGTGTTTATGTTTAGGTGTGTGAGTGTGTATGTGTGTATAAATATGCATGTGTGTGTGAGAGCATGTGTGTATGTGAGTGTGTGTGTGTGTTTGTGTATGTGTGTGTGAGTGTGTTTGTGTATGTATGTTTGTGTATGTGTGTGTGAGAGAGTCTGTATAAGTGTGCATGTTTGCATGTGTCTGTGAATGTTTGTGTGTGTATGTTTGTATATGTGTGTGCATGAGAGTGTGTGTGTATATATAAGTATGTGTGTGTGAAAATGTGTATGTGTATATGTTTATATATGTGTGTGAGTGTGTATGTGTGTGTTAGTGTGTATCTGTGTATATTTGTGTATGTGTGTGCGAGAGTGTGTGTGTATGTATAAGTATGTGTGTGTGGTTGTATGTTTGTGTGTGAGTGTGTATGTGTATATGTTTGTGTATGTCTGTGAGTGTGTGTATGTATGTGTGTATGTTTGTATGTGAGTGTGTATGTGTGTATGTTTGTGTGTGTGTGAGAGTGTGTGTGTATATGTATGTGTGTGCATGTGTGTGTGGTTATATCTGTGTGTGTGTGTATGTGTATATGTTTGTGTATGTGTGCGTGAGAGTGTATGTGTATATATGTATGTCTGTATGCGTGAGTGAGTGTGTATTAGTAAGTTAAAATATCCCCCACAGGGGAAAAAAAAGAGATTTGTTCATGAGATGAGTGTTAGTCCTTTTCCACCCTCTAAGTAATAGAAGCCAGTGGCAGGAGGCAGGTGCTCTGGGATAGAAATCATTAGTTTTGAGGATGGGGCCACTTTTAGGTTTCCTATGCATCAGTGGGTGATCCCATAACAGTGCCCATATGGCTAACACTAACTGGACATTCTGAGTTGTCAAGACAAAGAAGGAGGAGGAAGAAGGAAAGATGGAAGGAAGGAAGGGAGGGAGGGAGGAAAGAAGGAAGGAGGGAGGGAAGGAAGGAAGGAAGGCAGGAAGGAAGGAGGAAAGGAAGGAAGGAGGGAAGGAAAGAAGGAAAGAAGGAAGGAAGGAAAGAAGGAAGGAGAGGCAGTGATTACAATAAGAATTTGGGATAATGATATGCTAACAGGGAGTGGACTTGCATGGAGAGTCAGAGATGAATCTGTTTTATTGTGTGTACACACAATCATAAACACACACATGCATATATCGAGAGAATAAATAAAAAAGTAAAATTGTAAACACACTTCAACTGAGCTTTGAAGTCATGATTACTTTCATACCTGAATGAGCTGATTGTTTATGCATATCAGTTACAGTTCTTAACAAAATATTAGCAGTTTGGATCTATCAACAATGAAAAATAAAGGAAAATGATTACTTGGACTTAATCATTCTCATAATTTTTTTTTTACTTTTCTTTTTTATTAGATACATCCTTTGTTTACATTTCAAATGATTTCCCCTTTCCTTGTTCCCCCTCCCCATAAGTCCCATAAGCCCTCTTCCCTCCCCCTGTTCCCCAATCAACCTCCTCCTGCTTCCCTGTCCTGGTATTCCCCTACACTGCTGCATCAAGCCTTTTCAGGACCAAAGGCTTCTCCTTCTTCCTTCTTTTTGGGCATCATTTGATATGTGAATTGTGTCTTGGGTTATCTGAGATTCTGGGCTAATATCCACTTATCGGTGAGTGCATACCATGTGTGTTCTTCTGTGATTGGGTTACCTCACTTAGGATGATATTTTCCAGTTCCACCCATTTGCCTAAGAATTTCATGAAGTCATTGTTTTTAATAGCTGAGTAGTATTTCATAGTGTAAATATACCACATTTTCTGTATCCATTCCTCTGTTGAGGGACATCTGGGTTCTTTCCAGCTTCTGGCTATTATAAATAAGGCTGCTATGAACATAGTGAAGCTTGTGTCCTTATTATATGCAGGGGAGTCCTCTGGGTATATGCCCAGGAGTGATATAACAGGGTCCTCCGGTAGTATCATACCCAGTTTTCTGAGGAACCTCCAGACTGCTTTCCAGAGTGGTTATATCTGCTTGCAATCTCACCAGCAGTGGAGCAGTGTTCTTCTTTCTCCACATCCTCGCCAACACCTGCTGTCTCCTGTGTTTTTGATCTTAGCCATTCTGACTGCTGTGAGATGGAATCTCAGGGTTGTTTTGATTTACATTTCCCTAATGACTAAGGATGTTGAACATTTCCTTAGGTACTTCTCAGCCATATGATATTCCTCAGGTGAAAATTTTTTGTTTAGCTCTGTACCCCATTTTTAATAGGGTTATTTGGCTCTCTGGAGTCTAACTTCTTTTTTTTTTTCTAAATTTTTTTATTTACATTCCAAATCATTTCCCCTTTCCAGTTTCCTCCCTCCCTGAAAGTCCCATAAGCCCCCTTCCCTCCCTCTTTTCCCCATTCAACCCCCTCTTGCTTCTCTGTCCTGGCATTCCCCTACATCCAGTCTTTCCAGGAGCAGGGGTCTCTCCTTCCATCTTCTTGGAAATCTATTGATATGTGAATTGTGTCTAGGGTATTCCGAGATTCAGGGTTAATGTCCCCTTATCAGTGACTGCATACCATGTGTGTTCTTTTGTGACTGGGTTACCTCACTAAGGATGATATTTTCCAGTACTGATCATTGGCCTAAGAATTTCGTGAATTCATTGTTTTTAATTGCAGAGTAGTATTCCATTGTGTAAATATACCACATCTTTTGAATCCATTCCTCCGTTGAGGGACATCTGGGTTCTTCCCAGCTTCTGGCTAGTATAAATAAGGCTGCCCATTTGCCTAGGAATTTCGTGAATTCATTGTTTTTAATGGTCAGATCTTGAAAATATCATCCTTAGTGAGGTAACCCAATCACAAAAGAACACACATGGTATGCAGTCACTGATAAGGGGATATTGACCCAGAATCTTGGAATACCCTAGACACAATCCACATATCAATAGATTTCTAAGAAGATGGAAGGAGAGACCCCTGGTCCTGGAAAGACTGGATGTAGGGGAACGCCAGGACAGAGAAACGAGAGGGGGTTGAATGGAGAAAAGAGGGAGGGAAGGGGGCTTATGGGATTTTCGGGGAGAGAGGAAACTAGAAAGGGGAATTGATTTGGAATGTAAATTAAAAAAAATAAAATAAATAATAAAAAAAAATAAGGCTGCTATGAACATAGTGGAGCATGTGTCCTTATTGTATGCAGGGAAGCCTCTGGGTATATGCCCAGGAGTGGTATAGCAGGATCCTCCAGGAGTGTCATGCCCAGTTTTCTGAGGAACCGCCAGACTGCTTTCCAGAGTGGTTGTACCAGCTTGCAATCCCACCAGCAGTGGAGGAGTGTTCCTCTTTCTCCACATCCTAGCCAACAACTGCTGTCTCCTGTGTTTTTGATCTTAGCCATTCTGACTGGTGTGAGATGGAATCTCAGAGTTGTTTTGATTTGCATTTCCCTAATGACTAAGGATGATGAACATCTCTTTAGGTGCTTCTCAGCCATTAGATATTCTTCAGGTGAGAACTCTTTGTTTAGCTCTGTACCCCATTTTTTAATAGGGTTACTTGCCTCTCTGGAGTTTAACTTCTTGAGTTCTTTGTATATATTGGATATTAGCTCTCTGTCAGATGTAGGGTTGGTAAAGATCATTTCCCAGTTAGTTGGTTGCCGCTTAGTCTTTTTGACAGTGTCTTTTGCCTTGCAAAAACTTTGTAATTTAATGAGGTCCCATTTGTCAATTCTTGATCTTAGAGCATAAGCTATTGGAGTTCTATTCAGGAAATTCTCCCCTGTGCCCATATGTTCAAGGTTCTTCCCTAGTTTCCTTTCTATTAGTTTCAGTGTGTCTGGTTTTATGTGGAGGTCCTTGATCCACTTGGAATTGAGCTTAGTGCAAGGAGATAAGAATGGATCAATTTGCATTCTTCTGCATGTTGACCTCCAGTTGAACCAGAGCCATTTGTTGAAAAGGCTATCTTTTCTCCACTGGATGGTTTTAGCTCCTTTGTCAAAGATCACTTGGAGTCTAACTCCTTGAGTTCTTTGTATATATTGTATATTAGCCCTCTGTTGGATGTAGGGTTAGTAAAGATCTTTTCCAAATTTGTTGGTTACCATTTTGTCCGATTGACAGTGTTAGAAAGAGCAATTCTCAAATTCATTTGGAATAACAAAAAACCCAAGATAGCTAAACTATCCTCAACAGTAAAAAACCTTCTGAGGGAATCAGTATTCCAGACTTCAAGCTGTACTACAGAGCAATAGTGTTAAAAGCTGCATGGTACTGGTACAGTGACAGGCAGGTAGATCAATGGAATAGTACTGAAGACCCAGAAATGAACCCACACACCTATGGTCACTTGATCTTTGACAAAGGAGCAAAAATCATCCAGTGGATAAAAGATAACCTTTTCAATAGATGTTGGTGCTGGTTCAATTGGAGGTCAGCATGTAGAAGAATGGAATCGATCCATTCTTATCTCCTTGCACTAAGCTCAAGTCCAAGTGTATCAAGGACCTCCACATAAAACCAGACACACTGAAACTAATAGAAAGGAAACTAGAGAAGAACCTTGAACTTATGGGCACAGGGGAGAATTTCCTGAACAGAACTCCAATAGCTTATGCTCTAAGATCAAGAATTGACAAATGGGATCTCATAAAATTACAAAGTTTTTGTAAGACAAAATTTTTCTTTATATAGAAAATATTCTTTGAAAGGGATGAAAAGCGAAGCTAGATATTGGGAGACCACATCTGTAAGTCGAATAGCTAGCAAAGGACTCAAACCTGGAATATGTGAAGAACTGTGAAACTTGTGTAAAAAATGAAGATATTCCTGTTCAAAAAAGAGTGACAACAGACAATAAGAGATAATTTCTCAGGAAAGACACATAGACAACAACATTCTTGGAGGAAACACATAGCACACAGACAAATTAGAAAAGTGCTTCTTAGTCATGAGGGAAATCTAACATACTATCCCAAGGAAACTTCACCCCACCGCTTCCATATTGCTAAAATTTAAATACATGTCCATCAGATATTAGAAATTGTGTGAGAAACTGGATGCCTTCTATATTGCTTATGAATATTTAACAGGGAAAAAACCCCTAAGAAAACATTTTAGAAGTTAAAAAATTATTAAAGTTAATTGGCTTCTTCAGCCATCTTGTTTTTCATCAATTTTATTCTTCTACATATAACCTTGAGAAATAAAATATATGTTCATATAAGACTCCATACATGAAGGTTTATTGACATTTATAATAATTCCTATTTTAAAAACAGCATCACTCCAAAAGTAAATGGATAAGAGAAATACAAAGATCTCACTGTTGTAGATTAATACTACATAAGAAAATGATCAGTACTCTACTGACTGATATGTACCACAAACTGAATGAATCCCCAAAGAATTATTCTGTTTGAGATGCCACAGCCTAAATACTATATACATCATGATTTCATTTATATAGAACCCTGGGAAAATAGTCCATAAATATCCAACACACATTAGCGGTTGCTTTATCTGTGAGATAGAGTTGGGTTTGAAAATCATTTGACAGGTGTATGCTAAAAAGGAGTAGACTTAAATTTCCTATCAGGGAGGTAGAAAAGTGTCTAAGTGGTTAAGAGCACATACTGCTCTTGCAGAGGACATGGTTCAATTCCCAGCACTTATGCCAAATGGCTCACAACTGTTTCTAACTTCAACTCCAGGGGGATCCTATACTCTCTTCTTGCTTACGGGTGCTGGCACTCATGTGCACATTCATCCACATCCATAATATAAAATCTTTCCAAAACTTAAAAAAAACATAAGATTCTTTTCATGATGGAGCTCTCTAGAATGTTTGTGTGCCAGTATCAATATTCTCCTATTAATACTGTAGAATATATTTATAAGAAATTACCATTAAGGCAGACTTGGGATATGCTACATATATATTTCTACATTATTTTTATATTCTGCATAAAATGTTTAACTAAAAATTATTCACCAAAGCCAAGTAGAATTTCTTATAAGAATGCAAAGCTTAGGATATGAAAACCATTTACCAAATTACGTTATATAAAGTCAGCTGGCAGAATTATAACCTCCAGAAAAAAAATCTGTGTACTAATTGGTAGAACTTACGTGAGCAAGCTTCTGTGGAAGTGGTGCACAAGAGGCTAGGTTGTATATGCCTTATTGAGTTTTAACCAGATGACTGAAATGAAGAGCTCACCCTAGATCTCACATATATATATATATATATATATATATATATATATATATATATATATTTGTGAACTCTAAGATCTACCACATGTATATATATATATACATAAGTACCACATATATACATATATACCACATGTATATATATGTATATATATGTATATATACATATATATATATACATCTAGTTGGATATATACATATATATGTATATATATATATATATATATATATATATATATATATATATATATATGTGGTAGATCTTAGAGTTCACAAATAAATCCTTGACTATGATCAATGGTCAGTTCAACTAGGTTTTGAATAATGTACAAACACATTTAAATAGTGTGAAAATGAACCTAATCCATATAATCCTATCCAAAAAATGGCATAAGAGCACAGCATATTCATGTGCCTAAAAGCAACTACACTGCAGTAATAAGTTTCTTTGATATTTGTTCATAGGTTTATTTTACTTTCCTTGTCTTGTTCTGTAATAGAACCTAGGACCCTGCCCATGCTAAGCAAGCACTATACCACCAAACTACACCCCAGATCTGTGATGTAGCTGATTCAATGGAGCTGACAGAAATTCATCTTTGAAAACTCTGGCCGTTATAGGATCACTTGGCATCATTTTATTGAATTCATTTTTTTTTCAGATATAAAGGCAGATGTTAAACTCTTTCAAATAAGGAAGTGGGAACATTTTGGGAAAATAAAAGAGCAGCTACTGAATTACCAAATAATTCCTTTAAAATGTAACTAGCAAAAAATTCAATTAAATATTTACAACATGGAGTACCTTTCATAAGTTGGCCAAATTATATCTAGTTCAGGCCAATTCTTTGAATTTTAAACAGCTGCATGAAAGTCAATTCATTTCTGTTATTCATTTTTTCTGTTATTCTGTTATTTAATTCCTTGGGATGTAACATTTGTGTAACATATGTATGAAGGACTAAGAAAATAATTCAGAATCTTAACAAGATATTAAATAAATAAAAATCACACGGAATATAGATGTATAACTTATATTGTATATAGATATTACTCCAAAGAGATTGTCATTCTAGATATAAGATCTGAAGTTGACATTCGTGAGCAGAAATTGTAACAGTACAGCTATAGTGGTTTTGGGTCACAGAGCTTCAGGAAGAATGACACCAAAATCAGGGGCCTTGACCAAAACAAAAAAAAAGAGTTAATTATGGAAATCCATTGCTATTTGTTCCTGTGTCTCTTTCAGAGAGAAAGATGAGCAATAGTGTGGAAACGCATTTGTGAACATGTATGGGTGAATGGAGTATACGAGAACTTATACAACCGAGGGGTAAAGGGAGATGATCCACGATAACTGAACGAAATATTTAACCTGAAGGTTCTCCAAAGAAGCCATATGAAATGACAATGAATGCACAAACTCAACATGATACCACTGATCCTTACATAAATGCAAATCAATACCACAGAGAGATTTTACTTCTAGATGGATAGACTCTAAAGAGTGGACCCTAGCAAGTTCAGGTAAAGATGCTGAAATATTAGGCATTACTGCTGAGATTGTCCAATGTGCCTCAAATAGTTTAACATTTATTCAAAACATCAAAACACAAGACTGACTTAGGGCTGGGCAAGTCCACTCATAGAAGCAAAAACATATCTTTACAAGAAAACTGCACAAAGATATTTTTAACAGTGTTACCCATGATAAACAATGATAGCAAACATCTGCAAAATAAGATAAGTCTACACAAAGGTCTGTTTTTGCAACAGTGAACTTGAAGTTCTGACAGGAATCATAACTTGGATGAACCCTAAGGACATTTTGCTTAATCCAAGAAGGAAGCCATACACATACATACACTCACACACACTCACATTCACAGACTCTCACTCACACATACACACCCTCATATATACATACATACTCTCATACATACACATACACTCACATACATATACTCACACATATACATACACACTCATACTCACTCACAAATCCATACACAGACATATACACATACACACATATACATACAACACTCACCCCCCCCCACACACACACAATGTTTATACTTCCATTTATTTGAAAAGTTAATTTTGTGGTCCGATCAAGGTGAATATGACATCATAAAAATTAAAAATGAAGATCTGAAAACACCAGAGGATTTTTAGCCAAGGTCTAAAATAGCTCTTGCACACAGGAAAAGTGTTCATGATGAGAACCACTCACCTCTTTCTAATCTGCTTGTGAGAAATGAAGACTGGGATAGACATTCCATGTGTCAGACTGGAGACCAGGTTCTCTAATACACACAGTCTTCTGGAAAAGCACAAAATCCAGCTACTTCAATAACTCTCTAGCTAGTCCCAAGACTGCTGACAACACACTTGATCAACAATCACATTAGAAATTATTTTGGACACTTTAACCACTGCCAACAGAAAGGAAAGTAGCTTTTCCTCCAAAATTACATGAAATATTCTTTTAAAAAATTAGACACAGAAAGAATGCCCTAATGCACAAGGGAAAATAGACTCTGATATATATTGTCCTCAAGGAGACAGACATTGGAAGCACTATACGAAGTGAAAGTCAGATATGAGTAGTATATCAGGATCATTCTGTTAAAGCAGCATCCACCAAACTGAAGAATATTTAGGTCAACAATACACTATACACTTTTAATATCATGAAGAGGCAGAACGTATATGTGGAAAGTATAGAGAGATATCCAGAAAGATCAATACTAGATTTAAAATTTAGGAGAGCAATGACTAGAGATGCAGCCCAGTTAAAACAGTGCTTGCCTTGCACACACCAAGCCTTGAATACAACCTTCAGCATGTGTAAACAAGAAGTGGTTGTACACAGCTGCAATCCCAGTGCTTGGGACAGGGAAGAAGGAGGATCAGGAGTTCGAGGTTATCCTTGACTCTGTAGAGTTTGAGGCCAGAGTGGAGAGACAATGTTCAAAACTGAAACAATAACAACCAAGCTGATGTAATTTGCTATTGGAATTGACAAAGAAAAGACTCGTCAAGACAAATGACAGATCTAAAAACCAAGGTTTATGCTGTGTCTCCGTCAAGTGTGAAGACATAAAGCACAGTTATCCTACTGTTCCTTGAAGGAGGGAGAGAGGGCAAGGGCAAGGAAACCTTAGGGAGATATCTATAGTGAGTAAGTTAAATGAATAAAACTTCATCAGGAACTGAATACCAAGACATCACTGATGTTTCCCCAAAATACAGGAGAACTTCTCTGAGGCCAATGTCATTATGATACCAAGAATTCTCACATAAACAGATGCACAATTATTTCTGGTGAACACAGAGAAAAAAGCAGCTCACCAATGAGACTATGACCTCCTCAGCCTCTACTTGGGGTGCAAGTCACCCAGGGATATCAATCCTTCTACCTTATAGGTAAGTATCCCCACATACAAGATGGCTTACACTAAATTAATCAATTAAGAAATTCATGTGCTCTTATGTTTCAAGAGAGTTTAAAGTGAAATCAGTCCTATTCCAGTTAATCCGAGGCTTAAGTCCTCAGGACTCCAGGAGATAACTTACTGTTTGTTGCTGCTGGTATTCTTTGGCTTGTGAATCCATCACTCTACTGTCTTGGGGGGGGCGTTTATGTAGTTATTTTCTTATTATTCTTTTTTCATCCTTTCTTTTCTTTCTATTTTCTTTCCACACTTCCTTCTTTTTTCTTCCTTCCTTGTGGTGTGTGTGTGTGTGTGTGTGTGTGTGTGTGTGTGTGTGTGTGTGTGTATGTGCATGCGTGCGTGTGTTCAAAAACCTTTTCTCTGCATATGCTCTGTAAATAACACTTGAGATCCAGTTTTAGATCCAGCTGAATGATCCAGAATAATCCAGATATCCTAGGAAGGATTCCAACTTTTATTGTATTACTAAAGCTTTCTACTTTTTTCTTAAATGCAACACTTAGGGATTTGTAGTACTATGATTGTGTACTAGAAATAAATCTAAATTGTACATTAGATGTCTAAAGAGCAGGCTCCAAACACATCAACAAATGTTTAAAGAAAGGAAAGTTTGTTTTTATTGGAGACAGCGTTATTTTGAAGGTCTGTCTTAGTTGTAATTTCTATTGCTGCAACTTAAACTTCCACATTGCTGTTCATCACCAAAGGAAGTCACAGAGGGCAGTAACTTGGAGGCAGGGGCTGATGCTACTCCAGATACATATGTAGGAGAGGATGGCCTATCTGACATCAGTGGGGGGGGGGCTTGGTCATGTAGAGGTTTGATGACCCAGCATAGGGGGATGCTGGAGTGATGGGGTGGGAATGGGTGGGTGGGTGAGAGAGCACCCTCAGAGAGGCAAAGGGGAGGGGGAAGAAGGCAGATGCGATGGGGAGTTTTGGAGGGGTAACTTGGGAAGGGAGCTATCATTTGAGATGTAAGCAAATGGAATGATTAATAAAAGATTAATAAAAATGTAGTTTTCAAAACAAGAAATACAAATGACCAGAGAAGACTTTAAACTGTGTCATGTATTCTTCAGTATCCAGGAAACTGCAGATTAAAACCACTTAATGGAAATAAGATTCCATTCCACCAGTGAGATTGCCATCATCAGGAACATAAATAACAGCACACAGGGCTTTAAGGTTGGGAAAGGGTCACCCTTAGACAATGTTGTTGTGGTATATACACCAAGAACCATTGCTTGGTAACAAAAAATAAATTGAAATCATGATATTTTCAAGTAAATGAGTGGAACTGGAATGATGTTACCCAGGCTCAGAAAGACAAGCTCACAGCATTTCTCCCATATGAATTCTGGCATTTACACTTTTTGTATGTTTGACTGGAGTGCATGTGGAAGCCAGATTTTTAGAAACAGGACATATGGGTAAATGCACAAATGAAGAGGAGACAGTAAATACAGGCAAAATGTAAGAGGGAGGAGAATACTAGGACAGAGAGATTCAAATGTGGGAGTGGATGATAGCGAAAGGCTTAACCCAAATGAAGGACTTGCTAAAAAGTAATATGGTAACCTATGATCCTGAAACCCGAGGAAAAAATACAGTCAGTGAAGTCATTAGTAGGTGATCCAACAAAACAGGAATACTTGGGTATTACAATAGAAGAAAGGAATACTTGGTTTAAATTTAGAGGTGGGAATGGGGGTAAGGAGATAGGGAGATCAAACATAATGGGTATATGAAGACACTCTTCTAAATACGTATGTTGCTACCTATAGCTTTGTCTCTATACCAGCTTTGTTCAGAGATGCTTCTTTATGCAGTGGATGTACTAATGCAGAGACTTGTACCTGGTCAAAGTGCAGAGTGTAAATAACTCTGAGTGTTCAATTACAGACGAATCATCTGTATCCACTGCCCACCACACAAGGCTCAGGGAACATCGTAGAAGAGGAAGAGAAGAAATGAAGAATATGAGAGCTCTGATGGATGGAAGGGAGAGCTACAAATTGTTGGCTTCTGGAAAAACTGGCTGTTGTACACATTACTTATGCACAGAAGCTATGGTTACTGGCATGGGAACTGCTTAAGATCAAGCGGATCAAAGTCTCAACTTGGATAACGAAGAGCTCCACCCTTGGTGCAGGAGCTATTGAAAGTGGATGGTTGCTAAGAAAGGAGAGACAGTCTTTTTTAAGGGGCATGGCTTCTTGTGGTCCATCTTCCAACTGGGGATCCAATATCCATGTGCATTTGTTGGCACTAATTGGACTCAGAGATTTATCAATAAGAACAACAACTGGAGGTGAGAAAATGTGGAGAGAAATGGAATAGGAAGTACTATGGAGCACTGGAGGGAGTTAGTGGGTACTGGGAATTAAACAGGGCTCCTCAGGAAAGGCAGCAAATCTTCACTGCTGAGCCACCCCTCCAGCCCACACTAATACATTTTAAAGAGAGCTGGGGGTGCTGATCATTGGTAGAAAGCATACATAGCATATACAATGACCTAGATGGATCCTCAGGATGGAAAAAAAAAGTTAAAAAATACTGGCATTGAAAGGAATTTCTATTTATACAATGGAAACTGTGGTCAATGCAGAGAGAAAACTAGGAAATTTCCCAATACCCGAAACACACTCTCACATAATACATGGTCATGGAAGAAATCTCGGGACAGATCTGGTGAAAATAAAAAACAACTTACTAAAATGTGTTAGACACAGCAAAAGCAGCACTTAGATGGGAATTTATAACATTGAATAAATACATTAGCAATGAAGAGTGATTTGAAATCAATAATTTAAGCTTCCACCTCCAGAAGCCAGAAAAAATAAGAAAATTAAGTTCAAAGTTAGAAAAAGAAAACTAATACTAAAACTTTGAATAAGATCCAATGAAATTAAAAATAAATAAAAATAAAATAAATAAAAATAAATCATTACAAAGATTAGTCAAAATAAAAGTATGGATCTTTGGAAAGATCTGTATAATTATCAGCCACTGGCTCAATGAGGTAAGGAAAAGAGAAGTTTAAAAAAGAGAACTTATATAAGTTACTGACAACAGATAACAGGACATAAGGATAATAAAGAAATATTTTAGAGACTTCAATGCCCCCTATCTAAATCAAGATGGAGTGAATCAATTTTTCCCACACTACAATCTGAAAACTCTTCACTTGAGGTAAAACAGAGGAGCTGACTGGGCCTATTTTCCATTTCAGCAATTGAACCAGTAATTAATAACCTTCTTAAAAGAGAAAGCACTGGGTAAGATGTTTTTCCTGATGAATATTAGAAAACAATTTTTAATAGAGCTATGGAAACATTCTACAGTCTCAGTAAATTAAGAATTGAGCATATTTTCCATCTTATTCTAATAGGCCAGTGTTGTCGGAATACCAAACCCAAAGCAGAGTGTAACAAAATCTATATTCTATAGATCAGCATAGCGCTAAAGTTTCTTCTTCCCCATCCTGAATGTAATCTCATATATATATATATATATATATATATATATATATATATATATATATATATATATCATAAGCCAAAAATATTATCATTTTTAAATAGCGAATACAGAATAAGATTATCTTTAGTTAAAGAAGATGTGGTATTTTATGGAAAATATCAGCACTTTAAATTACAATTACCGTGGAACCTACAGATAAATTTGAGAAAATTGGAAGGTGCATGGTTTGGAATGTGATCTTTTTGGTTTTGAACATACTTACCTACTTAGCTCATGCCTCTCCCTCATCTCTAACTTCCTTCAAGGTGACATTGGGATTATTTATTTTTCTTCTCTGCTTGTCAAGTCTAGTTTGTGTTGCCCAGCTGTTCTTGTGGTGGGGTTTGTTCTGGATGGTCAATGTACCAGGGATCACATCATTAAAGAAAACTGATTCTCCCTCTCCTAGCAGCTGTCAAATGCCAAGATCTACGAGATATGGGGAATTTCCTGTCTACTTTCCTTCCGTAAGCAGGGATTCTGGTTTTGGATGGATCTTGTTCAGTCTTTTGTAGGCTGCCACAGTCACTGTGAGTTTATATTTGCAATTGCACTATGGTGTCTGGAAAATACTATTTATTTGATGCTATTGCCATGTCAGACTCTTACAATCTTTTAAGCCCCATCATTTACAAGTATCTCTGAGTCTGTGTGTGCATGTGTGTGTATGTGTGGGTGTGCATGTGTGTATGTGTGCATGTGTGTTTGTGATGTAAATTTTCCTTAAAAAGTTGAATAGTCCACAGTCATTTGTTTTCTGCAGGTTGAGCAGTTGTGGTTCTCTATATTAATTGCCAGCTAGTGCAAGATGAAGCTTTGTTAATGAACATTAAAAGATGTGCTGATCTATGGGTGTAGCATAAGTCATTAGGAGTAAGTTTAGTACTATGTCCATTTAGTAGAATAATAGTATTGGGTTCTCCTCCTGGGTCTGTGACTTGTCTGGTCACAAGTTGGCAGCCTCTTAGACATTGTTAGGTGGTCTGTGTGTGTGTGTGTGTGTGTGTGTGTGTGTGTGTGTGTGTGGTTAGATCCAATCAGAAAGTCACTTTTAACGCCTGGAACACTTTGTGCCACTAGTGGGCATGCCTCGTCAGGGCAATATTGTAGCTTTCAAAGTCCACATCTGGGTGAGACTGAGGATTACTTTTCTCCTTCAGCATCATGCATCAAACCTTCCAGAATATTCTAGTCACTAGGGATGAAATTTTTCAGTGAGTACTACCTTGTTTTCTCCATGTTCTACAATAGTTCTACCATACTGCTGAAAATTGTTATATAACACAGTATCATTTATATTATCAATCTTCAAAATGAATTGAGTATGTGGAATAACAGAGCATGCTCTTCAGTATGCAAGTGAGTAGACTATTTGGTCACCAGTTCAAAGAAAATCTTGCTTAAGTCATGAAGAGCCCTGGGGGAGGTCCAAAGGTATACCTTTAACTAAATCAACTTGGACGGGCCTAGTGACTAGAATGTTCTGGAAGGTTCTATGCGTGATGGTGAAGGAGAAAAGTAATCCTCAGTCTCACCCAGCTGTCAACTTTGAAAGCTACAATATTGTGAGATTCTATTACATTTCTATGTATAAAAAGCAAACCAGATAAAGTTATAACACTAGGGTGTTAGATGGAAGAGAGAGATGGGCAGGAGATTAGAAGACACTAAGGTATTAAAGCCATACTGAATGATCCTGCCACACCATTGCTCATTAGTTACATGCAGAATACAGAGGACCAATTCCAACAAATCAACATAAGTCATGTAAACTGGCTTTCCATGATATGCCCATGCTAACAGATCATAGCAAACATTTCTGTGTGGAGAATATCAATACTGTGGGAATCACCATCTGTGGAGATGGACTATGCTGTAGTTTTCCTTACTTCCCTTCAAACATTTTTTCTATGAATCTAAAACTACCTTTAAGAGGTGATGGTTATAAATTCAAACAAATAAAATGTGTTTAAAATTTAAACAGAAAATAAATCAAATCACACTCTGTAAACTGTCAACCAATTTTAATATCTTTTTCAAAATTCAACTATTTTATTATTACTTTAACATAAATATTGGAAACTATAAATGTGTTCTAACTTGGAGGCAGTTCACTGATTTCTCACATTTTAGTATTACTTTTTCTTTTTTTAAGAACTTCATTGAATGTGAAGAAGTCAAGCTGGTGCCTGACTAGAGGATTCACCCCTGCTAAATAGCATTCATGTGAGTGGAAAGTACTATCCATGATACCAGAGTAGAAAGGTAACCATCAACCCAGTTGCAGACCGGTGCCCTACAATGGTAACTAGCCTTCAGTATATGTTGTTGCTATAGTGGCACAGATATGGTGGAAATAATCAAGTATTCTTCTGGTTGAATTTAAGGCCATTTCCATGAGATGGAGCCCATCCCTGTTATTTCTTGGGTGGCCCAGAAAACTTGAGACAGAAAAGGATATGGGCTTAAGGGAAAACCAAATATGATTATTTTTCTTAGAAAAAAAATGAGGTACTAAAATGACTCCTAATGACATTCTGCTATTTCCATAGATCAGTGACTTGCTTCGTCATAATCAGAGAAGCTTCTTTTATAGCAGATAGGAAGTAATGCAGAGATCTACAACTAAACCATGTCCAGAGAGCGAGATATTTTCAGATCCTCAGTTCTAAATGGGTTGTCCTAATCATACCTCTCCCCTCAGGGTTCAGGATTCTATATGAACAAAGAGAAAGACAGGTTTTAAGAACTAGCAGAAATCAAGGGTCAAAGGAACTCAGAGTCTATGGCAGCATGCACAGGACCTGCATGGGTTCAAGCCAGATAGGGTCTCACCTCTGAGAGGGGAAAATAGCAATGGCATCCCTGCTCAACAAAGAAGTTTGCTGCAATGGACTTCCACTTGCAAAACAAAATATAATTTCTCCAATGGAGTCTCACTGGGTATATTGACCACAGGGCATGCTTGCTGCCAAGAAGTAGCTAGCTAACCCAAAATGAACTCTATAGTATTTTGGTAGAGTTTCCCTCTCATATTGCTTCATTTAGGCACTTTTTAATAGATCTTTTGTTTATATATTATGGTTTCCTATTTGATGATTTTTGTGTGCTTGTTTAGTGTGTGTGAGTGTCTGTGTCTCTGTGTGTGTTGGTTTGTGTGCCTATTTGTTTGCTAAAAAGAGAAAGAAAAGGCATAGAGTTTTTGGAAGGGGAATGTGGAGGAGGATCTTGTAGGAGTAAGGGAAAGGGAAAACTGTGATCATAAAATATTGTAAGGAAAACTTTTTTCTAGTAAAAACTGGGATAGTCATTATTAAATATATTATTTAAAGAAATTTTGTTTTAAAGACTTTGTGGGATGACTCTCTTTTCTTCTTTTCTTTTAGTTTTATTTTCTCTCTTGCTTTCATTCTTTATTATTATTGTTGTTGTTATCATTATTGCTGTTGATATTAATATTGTTGTTGTTTTAAGCACAGTTCCCCTATCTTTTCCAACCTAGGCCTTAAACAGCAATACATCTATTTCAGCATACAGGTAAAGAGATTACAAATTCTAACTAGTACACTCAGTCTTTTATTGGACTTTTTTAAATGAAAGATTCAATCACTGGAGAAGGCTAAGACAGCATACTTCTTTTTTTTATTTTCTATATTTTTTTATTTACATTCCCAATGATTTCCCCTTTCCCGGTTCCTCCCTCCCCGAAGGTCCCATAAGCCCTCTTCTCTCCCCATTCAACACCCTCTCATTTCTCTCCTGGCATTCTCCTACATTCTGTCTTTCCAGGACCAGAGGTCTCTCCTTCCATCTTCTTGGAAATCAATTGATATGTGAATTGTGTCTTGGGTATTCCGAGCTTCTGGATTAATATCCCCTTATCAGTGACTGCATACCATGTGTGTTCTTTTGTGATTGGGTTGCCTCACTAAGGATGATATTTTCCAGTTCTGACCATTTGCCTAAGAATTTCGTGAATTCATTGTTTTTAATTGCAGAGTGTAAATATACCACATCTTCTGTATCCATTCCTCCGTTGAGGGACATCTGGGTTCTTTCCAGCTTCTGGCTATTATAAATAAGGCTGCTATGAGCATAGGGGAGCATGTGTCCTTATTGCATGCTGGGGAAGCCTCTGGGTATATGCCAGAGGCTTATACCCAGGTATACTCTGGGTATAACAGGATCCTCCGGGAGTGTCATGTCCAGTTTTCTGAGGAACTGCCAGACTGCTTTCCAGAGTGGTTGCACGAGCTTGCAATCCCACCAGCAGTGGAGGAGTGTTCCTCTTTCTCCACATCCTTGCCACAAAATAGAAACAGAAGGAGCACTACCCAACTTGTTCTATGAAGTCACAATTACGGTGATATCAAAAGCACACAAAGATCTGACAAAGAAAGAGGATCTCATACCAATTTCTCTTATGAATATCAATGCAAAAATACTCAGTAAAATTCTTGCCAACTGAATCCAAGAACACATCAAAACGATCACTCACCACGATCAAGTAGGCTTTATCCCAGGGATGCAGGGATGGTTCAGTATAAGGAAGTCCACCAATGTAATCCACTACATAAACAATCTCAAAGAAAAAAAAACACATGATCATTTCATTAGATGCTGACAAAGCACTTGACAAAATTCAGCATCCTTTCATGCTAAAAGTCTTGGGAAGAGCAGGAATTCGAGGCCCATGTCTAAACATAGTAAAAGCAATTTAGAGCAAACCAGTAGCCAACAACAATCTAAATGGTGAGAAACTTGAAGCAATCCCACTATAATCAGGGAATAGACAAAGCTGCCTTCTCTCTCCATATCTTTTCAATATAGTACTTGAAGTTCTAGCTAGAGCAATTAGACAACAAAAGAAGGTCAAAGGGATACAAATTGGAAAGGAAGAAGTCAAACTATCACTATTTGCAGACGATATGATAGTATACTTAAGTGACCCAAAGAATTCCAGCAGAGAACTCCTACAGCTGATAAACAACTTCAACAAAGTGGCCGAGTATAAAATCAACTCAAGCAAATCAGTAGGCTTCCTATACTCAAAGGATAAGCAGGCTGAGAAAGAAATAAGGGAAATGATACCCTTCACAATAGCCACAAACAATATAAAGTATCTTGGTGTGAACTCTAACCAAACAAGTGAAAGATCTGTATGACTGTATACTTCTATAACTTAAGTACTAAAATACAAAGATTGGGCATAGGAGGCTAACTTCTTAATCTCGGGGTCATGGGTTTGAGTCACATATTGGGTGCTAAATGTAAATGTATCCTTTATTTCTTCTGATGATGGACTGAGATGAAAGCCATATGCAAGGAGTGTGAATACAAGCCTTGGGCTTAGTCCAGAGCATATCTTTCTCATTTCTATCTATCCCTTGGCCTAGGCATAGAAACTTGTAGCCTCTGTATAATATAATCATTATTGTGGTCTAGGAGTCACTCCACAAACCACATGAACATCAATCTCAGTCAGACAGAGATGATTTATTGAATACACACCCTAATGCTGGTCAAACCAGGGCTATGGTTCAGAATTATTTGAACTGTGACAATGAACATCTTTTCCTGTCAGCTTATAAAGGAAAATACTAAAACCAACAGAGAACTCACAATGAGCTCATATGCATGTGAAGGTACAGGAATGCTGCCCGGTGGTCAGCATTGACTTAATATATTTTAGACATAATAGGTCACATTTACCTTTGATTAGGTGGGTCCTAAGTAAAGCTTTGTGGATTTTTACAAATAACAAACCTCATAATTTACATAAAAACATATCATAACATAATAGGATATGTGATCAACATGTCCTTGGTCTGAGTCAGGTTATTTTTCTGTGTCAATGACTGGCAGGCATATTACAGCATCAGTATGAAATAGCTGGCAGAAATAGCTCTCTCTCTCTCTCTCTCTCTCTCTCTCTCTCTCTCTCTCTCTCTCTCTCTTTCTCTCTCTCTCTCTCTCTCTGTGTGTGTGTGTGTGTGTGTGTGTGAGAACACAATATCTTCCAAGCTGACTAATTCAATCTGGTTTCTCTCCACTTCTGCCTAAATTAACTTTGGCAATATGTCATAATCTCCTGGCTCCTTCTCATTCTCTGGCTTGTTCTGTCTTCATCTGTGTCTAGCTTATTCTCTCTGCAGTCTGTGTAAGACTTCCCTACCCACCACCACCATCACCACCACCACCCTTTTTTTTTTATTTTTTCCTCTCGCTGCTCTTATGTGGCCTATTTTTGGTTGTGCTATTCTCATGTGAGTTGGGTGGATCCTATCTCTAACTCATTCTGTCAAATCTTTCTCTGATATGTCATTTTATAGACTTCTCAATTAGATGCCACTTTCAAATATGGCTGCTTCCTTCAATAAACTAATCTTACCCTCATTTTTAGTGCTTAAAAGTATGTATGAAGGGTGTGTCTGTATTCCAGTCATATTATACTATAATCCAGGGAGTGCCTGCATTCTGGAATCATAGATCATATAGACCTAAAGGGTCTTTAGATGTGATGCATTGTGAGAATAGTTATGTTGTTGTATTAAAATTCCTCTACATGGCCTACATAGCAAGGGTGAAGTCACTATGGGACACATTGGAAGGAGCTGATCTCAAAAAAATACACAAATTACAACAACAACCATAATAACAATAACAGCAAAAAAACCAAAAAAGGACTGAGGAGATGGCACAGTGGTAAAAATGCTTACAGTACTTGTGTTAACTTAATATAAGCCATTTATTTTAATCTACATTCTGCCACATAGCTAGTTACCTTTGCCCAGGTACCACGTGTGTGTCTCATCAGATCTTCGCCAGATGAATCTCCCAACTAGCACTATCTCAGAATCCTTTCTGCCTCCTGGATGTCCCACCTCCTGTGTCCTGCCTATAACACAGGCCATTAAGTTTATTATTGACAGGTGCCACATCCATACAGATATAAGATATTTCCTCTGTACATTTTAGTGACATGGACCTTGGTCATGAAAGATAGCTTCACACTTACTGTCTTCCATTTGAAATCAGCCAGATTTCATCATTGACTCAGTTGATATTTAATCTTTTTTCTAAGATGTTTAATGTTGTTATGATTTCAATATTAGTTTTTCCATTATTCTATCATAGATTATAATAAGTGGATTCAGGGACTTGAACCTGGAGAAGACACATTTCCATGTAATCCCAGGGAAGCAGACATTGTCTGTCACTGAGATATTAATGAATATAAATTAATCTAATTTATGGATTTTATTTTATTTTTATTTATTTCCTCATCCAAGAAAGTCTATGATGTGGATAGAATTTCTCAGTTTGTACCAATGTGTCTAAATTTGTTTCCACAGATCATATCATAGAATATCATATCATATCAGCACATATATCATATCAGCACATATCAGCAGCTGCACCCTTCATTTTATGCATGTGAGCATCAGTATTAAGAATTTCATAGTTTGGGGCCATAAATCTCAATTTGTGTGAAACAATATTTCAGTTTTCTTTTTAAAACCATACTGATTTTTGTAATGATTCTGTCAATTTTGTCACATGTATTCCTGAGATTATCTGGTCTTATATATACATATTCACTAGAATAGTAATTTGGGTAAGATACAATTTTGAAAGCACTACAGGTATTTTATGTCCTGACATTGAAATCCTTTTCATCTAATGTTGCAGAAGTGGTATTTGAGATGACAAGCTCTCATTTGAAATAGGAACTTCTGACTTTGTAAGATAAATTTCATTGTATCTGTAATTTAAAGCATGAATGCTGTTCCATTTGTACTGTTACCATTTGTGGAATTCTTGAGTCTGGAAATTTTAACCCAGAAAGCGTTTTTTCATTATTCAGGATAGTTACCATTTCTTGCTTCTTTCTTTTTTTTTTTTTTTAATTTAATTTAATTTTATTTTTTTAATTTACATTCCAAATCACTTCCCCTTTCCCGTTTCCTCCCTCCCCGAAAGTCCCATAAGCCCCCTTCCCTCCCTCTTTTCTCCGTTCAACCCCCTCTCATTACTCTGTCCTGGCGTTCCCCTACATCCAGTCTTTCCAGGACCAGGGGTCTCTCCTTCCATCTTTTTAGAAATCTATTGATATGCTGATTGTGTCTAGGGTATTCTGAGATTCTGGGTCAATATCCCCTTATCAGTGACTTCATACCATGTGTGATCTTTTGTGATTGGGTTACCTCACTAAGGATGATATTTTCAAGTTCTGACCATTTGCCTAGGAATTTCGTGAATTCATTGTTTTTAATTGCAGAGTAGTATTCCATTGTGTAAATATACCACATCTTCTGAATCCATTCCTCCGTTGAGGGACATCTGGGTTCTTTCCAGCTTCTGGCTATTATAAATAAGGCTGCTATGAATATAGTGGAGCATGTGTCCTTATTGCATGCAGGTAAAGTCTCTGGGTATATGCCCAGGAGTGGTATAGCCGGATCCTCCGGAAGTGTCATGCCCAGTTTTCTGAGGAGCCGCCAGACTGCTTTCCAGAGTGGTTGTACCAGCCTGCAATTCCACCAGCAGTGGAGGAGTGTTCCTCTTTCTCCACATCCTCGCCAACAACTGCTGTCTCCTGTGTTTTTGATCTTAGCCATCCTGACTGGTGTGAGATGGAATCTCAGGGTTGTTTTGATTTGCATTTCCCTAATGACTAAGGATGATGAACATCTCTTTAGGTGCTTCTCAGCCATTAGATATTCTTCAGGTGAGAACTCTTTGTGGAGCTCTGTACCCCATTTTTTAATAGGGTTACTTGCCTCTCTGGAGTTTAACTTCTTGAGTTCTTTGTATATCTTGGATATTAGCCCTCTGTCGGATGTAAGGTTGGTAAAGATCATTTCCCAGTTAGTTGGTTGCCGCTTTGTCTTTTTGACGGTGTCTTTTGCCTTGCAAAAACTTTGTAATTTAATGAGGTCCCATTTGTCTATTCTTGATCTTAGAGTATAAGCTATTGGAGTTCTGTTCAGGAAATTCTCCCCTGTGCCCATATGTTCAAGGTTCTTCCCTAGTTTCCCTTCTATTAGTTTCAGTGTGTCTGGTTTTATGTGGAGATCTTTGATCCACTTAGAATTGAGCTTAGTGCAAGGAGATAAGGATGGGTCAATTTGCATTCTTCTGCATGTTGACCTCCAGCTGAGCCAGCACCATTTGTTGAAAAGGCTATCTTTTTTCCACTGGATGGTTTTAGCTCCTTTGTCAAAGATCAAGTGACCATAGGAGTGTGGATTCATTTCTGGGTCTTCAATTCTGTTCCATTGATCTACATGTCTGTTACTGTACCAATACCATGCAGTTTTTAACACTATTGCTCTGTAGTACAGCTTGAGGTCCGGGATACTGATTCCCCCAGAGGTTCTTTTACTCTTGAGAATAGTTTTAGCTATTCTGGGTTTTCTGTTATTCCAGATGAATTTTTGAATTGCTCTTTCTAACTCTATGAAGAATTGAGTTGGGATTTTGATGGGGATTGCATTGAATCTGTGTATTACTTTTGGTAAGATGCTCATTTTTACTATATTAATCCTGCCAATCCATGAGCATGGCAGATTTTTCCATCTTCCGAGGTCTTCTTCAATTTCTTTCTTCAGAGACTTGAAGTTCTTGTCATACAGATCTTTCACTTGTTTGGTTAGCGTCACGCCAAGATACTTAATATGGTTTGTGGCTATCGTAAAGGGTATTATTTCTCTTACTTCTTTCTCAGCCTGCTTATCCTTTGAGTATAGGAAGGCTTCTGACTTGCTTGAGTTGATTTTATATCCAGCCACTTTGCTGAAGTCGTTTATCAGCTGTAGGAGTTCTCTGGTGGAGTTCTTTGGGTCACTTAAGTATACTATCATATCGTCTGCAAATAGTGATAGTTTGACTTCTTCCTTTCCAATTTGTATCCCTTTGACCTCTTTTTCTTGTCTAATTGCTCTAGCTAGAACTTCAAGTACTATATTGAAAAGATATGGAGAGAGAGGGCAGCCTTGTCTAGTCCCTGATTTTAGTGGGATTGCTTCAAGTTTCTCTCCGTTTAGATTGATGCTGGCTACTGGTTTGCTGTAAATTGCTTTTACTATGTTTAGATATGGGCCTTGAATTCCTGATCTTTCCAAGACCTTTAGCATGAAAGGATGCTGAATTTTGTCAAATGCTTTCTCAGCATCTAAAGAAAGAAATCAAAGACTTTTTGAAAGTTAATGAAAATGAAGGCACAACATACCCTAACTTATGGGACACAATGAAAGCAGTGCTAAGAGGAAAATTCATAGCCCTGAGTGCCGCCAAAAAGAAACGGGAGACAGCATACACTAACAGCTTAATGGCACACCTGAAAGCCCTGGAACAAAAAGAAGCAAATACACCAAAGAGGAGTAGAAGGCAGGAAATCATCAAACTCAGGGCTGAAATCAATCAAGTAGAAACAAATAAAACCATACAAAGAATCAACAAAACGAGGAGTTGGTTCTTTGAGAAAATCAACAAGATAGATAAGCCCTTAGCCAGACTAACCAGAGGGCACAGAGATAGTATCCAAATTAATAAAATCAGAAACGAAAAGGGAGAGATAACAACAGAAACTGAGGAAATTCAAAAAATCATCAGATCCTACTACAAAAACCTGTATTCAACACAACCAGAAAATCTTGAGGAAATGGACAATTTCCTTGACAGATACCAAGTACCAAAATTAAATCAGGATCAAATAGACCATCTAAACCGTCCTATAACCCCTGAAGAAATAGAAGTTGTCATTGGAAGTCTTCCAACCAAAAAAAGCACAGGTCCAGATGGTTTTAGTGCAGAATTCTATCAGACCTTCAAAGAAGACCTAACACCAATACTCTTCAAACTGTTCCACAAAATAGAAACAGAAGGAACACTACCCAACTCGTTCTATGAAGCCACAATTACACTAATACCAAAAGCACACAAAGATCCGACAAAGAAAGAGAATCTCAGGCCAATCTCTCTTATGAATATCGATGCAAAAATACTCAATAAAATTCTTGCCAACCTAATCCAAGAACACATCAAAACGATCATTCACCACGATCAAGTAGGCTTCATCCCAGGGATGCAGGGATGGTTCAATATAAGGAAATCCATCAATGTAATCCACTACATAAACAATCTCAAAGAAAAAAACCACATGGTCATCTTCTTGCTTCTTTCTTACTAAAATGTTTTCACATTAAATTTCTGCTTTCTTTGATTTCTGTTTTAATCATTTTCACCCCTGTGTTAATTTCTTCTTTATTCGTGGAGAACAACCAGTTCATCCATTGCACACAAGTGATTTAATGTTAAACTTTTCTGATTTCTGTGAATAATGAGTTTTGCTGTTCTGTGTATTTGAAGAAATGTATTTTATTATACATACTTGTCTCCCCATGTTGTTTCTCTAAATAATATATCTGAGATCATGACTATGTCCCAGGATACTTTTAATAATGTAATGTTAGATTAAGTGAATGTGCACATTTTTTTAATTGATTCTGTTATAGTAGACATCCAACTTACATTCAATATTTGACAGTACAAGCAATTTTTCCAAAAGGTCTTCCATAAAGAACTTTTATGAAATCAACATGTATGGAGGAAAAAAATTCCTAAATGTACTTTATCAATTTTGGAATATTCATGTTTCCTGTTTTTTAAATCTTAGGGGTTTTATAAAATGTTACCAATCTGCTCCCCAGAATCTCGTGGTTACTTTTCTTAGATATTCTCATCTAATTCAGTCTTAACTCAGCTTGAATCTCTTCCCATCCCTAGATTTAATATTTACTGGCTAGTCTAATATTTTCACTCTTCAATATTCATTTCTTAATATTGATATACAACTAGGGTCCTGTGCTTATTCAAAATATTATCTATCCCCAACACCAGCCTGGTTTGAAGTACTGGATAAACGTTTTTTATAAAGGGTAACAAAATGAAGGCTTGACCCTTACAAGGATATTTAGATATTAGTATGTATGAAAGGTAGTATAGAAAGGTAGTATATATGAACACATAGTGTAAAATGAATTAATAATCCTCACCTGGATTTCAGGGCCCCACAAGCTGTTTGCAGGAAGTAAAGTCACTCACGTGGATTCAGGTCCAATAGCACTCAAGAAATACATGATTCTGGTAATGTCAGTATTGGCACCAGCTTTTCCTGAGGTCGCTCCCTTTCTACCCGATAGCTCAGCATTATGGGTGGGCCATCCCTCTTCTGACATACTTCATCCAAATGTGTAACTATCTGTCACATTTCTCAGACAATGAAGTTGTCTTTTTTGAAAGAGAATCAACTGAAAACTCGAGAACGTGATTGTAGTCAGGGAGACATGCCAGCTCTTAAAGTTTCAAGACTCCTTGTTGGTTCTGTGACATCTTGAAGCTTATGGAACATCTCTGTATCTGCTTCAGATTCCCCTGTATGTATTATCTTAAGTAAAACAGTAAGCCATCCTTATCTTAGCTGTACGGCATGGGATCTCCCAGATGACCACGGAAGCTTGCCATGACACATTTTCACTGTTATCTCTTTGGTCCAATTTGTATTTTAATGGTGGGATTGTAGAGTCCACATCAATGCTGAAAAATAATATTTTTTGAGTTATATTTCCCAACTAAAGATTTCAATCATTACATTCTCTAACATGCTTCATGTTCCTGTCTAAAAAGACTTACTGTATAAACACTTCCTCACTGAAGCTGCAGTGTAAGGAAAAACTACAAAATAATATTACCAGAATATTTATGCTTTATACCTTATACAAATTCATTTTCACAAAAAAAATAATCTTGTACTATAGCTTAGATTTTCTTGTACTCTTGAAAACATACATTCTGTTTTTCAGTGACTTCCCCAGTAGCTCTTAATTTATTGTCTATATCATCTAATCTATTTCATTCAACTTATTTATGTTTTCTTCATTTAGCTTAGCTAACTCCTCCCCTGTTTAATGTGCTAGCTAGTCTTTGCTGAGTGTCCTTGTGAAAAGCATGTTTCTACACAATAAGGATCAAATCAGCCTAAAACTTTAGTGTGGTTAATATGTCTGAACCTAAAAACAAAAGAGAACAACCTCTACCCCCAAAACAAGTCACTGTATGTTTCCTAGAATGCAAAGACCTCTTTTACCTATTAGATTTAGCAGTGACAAAGTTTCCCTTTTTATATTTTAGGAATTAACAGTATTAAATAAAATGGGAGATCTACGACATTATGTAAAGAACAGAGGGCGTGGGAGACATTGTGCCTCAACTTGACTTTTCTAGCAGAATAAAATGTTATAACAACATGTTTATAATAAAATGGCAAGAACCTAGTAGACACTAACACAATTGTTTTTAATGTATCAGCCTATGAAATAAGCTTTTGCTTGATTTCCCTTTTTATACCAGCATAAAATCAGTAATGAATCATTATCAGACAAAACACCAATTTTAATTTTAGCTGGTATCAAATATACGTTTTTTGAGTTCCTTCTGATATTTAAAGGGAGAAATATAAATATTAATTAATTTAGAATTCTTTAATTTAAAAGTGTAAGAAAAAATATTTTTTTCTTATTCCAGCTTTCCAATTACTTTAAATATTTTGCTTTTTTTCTTCCTTAAGACCTAAGGATAATCAGGGCACAATGAATCGCTCAGTTACTCTATCCAATGATCCAACTTTGGCTTCAGGTTGCTATAGCAATTAAATGGAAAAACTGGCAACAAAGCCTAATAAAACTTCATTTAATCCATTATAGATGGTTACAGCAAACCAAAGAGCTTCCTACAGTCTCTGAATCGGATGCATCACCTCTATGGATAATGAAGGGTTTTAGTGGGAATTTGTTCAGGAAACCTGAAGAACAATTAGACAAATATGTTCCCATATCATGTTGCACTGAAGTCTATGTGAGCCTATGCGCCTGTCAATGTGCCCTACTCCTAAATGATTTTATGCCTGATTAATTGTCAATATCAGGCAGGAGCTTGCTCATTAGCTCCTCGTGGAACCCATTTGAGATTGCAGTGAGCTTCATTTCCAGATGATATCCTAACCGTTAATAAACCAAATTACATTTTTTTCTAGTGTGACTATATCCGGTTGAAAAAAAATCTATGAAAATTTTGCTAGGGAACTAAATAAATTTAGATTAATTTCTGCTACAAAATTATAGTTCTAGTATTCATGTACACTTAGTTAAATATTAACAAAATCTTTTTTTTATTTTGTGTTTAGTGTTATCAGTCTGTCCTGTGTGCTCCACAGATACACTAATGCAGTCAAATAATTTCACATCTATATAAAACAAAACAGCTTTGTGTATCTGATTAATTTCTTAGGCAGCAATTGCAAACACACACACACACACACAAACACACACACACACACACACACACACACACACACTGCTAAAAACTGCACAAAGCAGTGGACTTGTTACTTTTTCTATGAATTCACACAAATTATCAGAAGACCAAATAGCAGCATATATGTGTGTGTGTGTGTGTGTGTGTGTGTGTGTGTGTGCATGTATGTGTGTATTTACACATATATGTGTGTGTTTCTTCATTTTCTTCCCTTCCATTTTTGCATTAAGACTAAAGAGTGGATTTTATAATTAAAAAGTTTACTACCTTAAATATTTTAAGTTAAAATAAAAAGCAACATTTCAAAATAACCAAAGCAACTTTTGTAGCCATTTTGTTAAACTCACTCCTATGCAATATTAGCAGGAGACCACTTAAGTTCATTAAGTTAGATAACTACAGGTAGTAGTATCTGAATGAGAAAACATAAAATGTTTTAAGAAATGTAACAAAATGTATCCACTTCCCGACTTTCTAAAAAGGAGAATATGAAAGTGAAAGCACACGGGATCTTGTTTCAGGAACAGTTGCAAAGGCATTAATTAAAGCATTAGCATTAAGAAAAAACATAACAGACATTTAAGGATGCACATGAGAATCTGCCTTTGACCAATAGTCACTTCTAATCATAATATGCAGAAGACAGTAATCACAGCACATTGCATCTTTTGTGATAGTGAGATATACGCTTTTACAAGTTATAGGAAGCACTAAGGGTTTCTGCTGTCAAATGAAAACAATATCAACCAACCAGACCCCTCAGAGCTCCCCAGGATTAAACCACCAGCCAAAGAGTACACATGGAGGGACCCATGGCTCCAGCTGCATATTATGTAGCAGATGATTGACTTATCTGGCATCAATGGGAGGGGAGTCCCTTGGTTCTGTGGAGGCTTGATGCCCCAGCATATGAGAATGCTAGGGCAGTGAGGCAGGAATGTGTGGATGGGTGGGGGAGCTCCTTCATAGAAGCAGGGGGAGAAATGGGATGGGGGTTTGTGAAGGGGAAAGAGGGAAAAATGATTAACATTCAAAATGTAAGTAAATTAAATAACCAAGTTTAAATATATAAACATACACATTATATATATGTATAATAAAATATAGTTAGGACCACCAAACGATATAACCTTTCAGTATTATGGTTGAAAATAAATTTCAGTAATTTCAATACTTAAAAATAAAAAGCAAAGAAAAGACAAGGTGAGCAGACCATGGCAGAAACATTTAGGGGCAACACAAGATCTCATACTATAAATCATTCGTGGGCCCAGAGGGGGAAGTCCTGTTTTGTGATTCAATTATACAGCTGCCTTGAAGACATGAAAGAGGAAATGAGGGGATTTTTAAAAACTTGGTTAAATTTTAAAAAGTAATGATAACACAGTATTAAAAAGAGTCTATTTGGGGAGATATTTTTATACCTCAATTGCCCACAGACTATATTTTTTTTGCCTCTAAAACAAGTTTGGAACTGCATGTTGGTGCCATATATAACACACCTTTAGCAGCAGTAATTGCAAGACAAGAGTTAGGCAGATCTCTGACTTGAGGCTAGTCTATTTTACAGAGTGTGTTTCAGGATAGCAAGGGCTACATGTCTCAAAAAATAAATACCAAAAAACAAAACAAAACAAACAAAAACCAAACCAAACAAACAAACAAAAAAATCAAACACCTCAAAACAAAAAGTCAAACCAAAAAAAAAAAAAAATCTAAAAATCAAGCAAACATACAAATAAAAAACAAGTTTGAGAGACAAATACTATTTCATACATTATTTTTGAAGACAGAAGTCAGGGCTCTTTGCACAGCTTTTCTATTGATCACTTTACTTAATTTTAAAAATGCAGTGACTTATTTCAATAAGTTATGCTACCTTTTATGACCTGTGCCTGTCTGCCTATGTGTGTCACAGTGATTTATGAACTCAGAAAAAATAGTCCAAAACAGAGTAAAATATGTGTGTATCAGAGAGGAGTTTCAGAACCTCTTGAGATAATATTCTAGCACTCAAGTGGGATGTAAATTCCCCATGGAAAATGAGGTGAGTTTGATTTCTAAATCACTGAGATCTGTCTAAGCCAGCTATTGAGGAGACTCTGCAGGGTTGTAAAATATGCAGTGCTCTACAAATAGTTGGAGTGAAAATTCTCCACTCACATAAACACTGTAGCACTTGCTATTTTACACGCACACACACACACATACACACACACACACGTGCGTGCGCACGCACACATGCACACACGCACACATACACACACTAGCAGTGAGTAATCTTTTTCAAAGATATTTATTTTATTAATTTCTGTAGAATTCATACACTATGCTTATCATTCTCTTCCTCTCCCTCCTTCTCTCCCCCTCCCTCTCCATCCTTCTTTCTCTCCCTCTTCCCTCCCCTTCTCTCTCTCTCCTTTCTCTCCCTCATCCTCTATCTCTCCCTCTGTCCCTTTCCATTCCTCTCTCTATCCCTCTGACTCTCCAGCTCTCGTCCCTCCCTCTCCCTTTCACCCCCTCTCCCTTCCTCCCTCCATCCCTCTCTCTCTCTCTTCTCCTCTCCTCTCTCCTCCTCTCTTCTTCTCTCTATTCCTCCTCTTCCTCTTTGTCTCTTAAAAACTAGTCTTATTCAGGTTTTTTTTTCTATCCAAATTCTCTTAGGTGTACTTGCCCAAGTCTTGTGCATGTTGTCACAATCACCTTTTGTATGTGCATCTGCTTAGTTGTGTCTTAAAAATAAATTATTTCCTTGGAGTCATCTAACACCTTAAGCCTTTTCTGTCCCTTTGCCTCTGCTTTGCAATGAACTTAGAACTTTAGGGACAAGGATGTGATTCAGATGTTCCATTTGGGCAGAACACTTTGAAGTCTCTAATTCTTTGGCCCTTGACAAGTGGTGAGTCTTTGTGTTAGTTACCATCTTTTGCAAGAAGAAGCTTGTGTGACAAAGGGTGAGTGATGGCCATTTGTGTATATAGTGGTAAGTCATTATGTGTCATAATGTCCATTTGGCAGAGTAACATCAGTAGTCTCCCTCTGGAGGTTTATGATCTCTTGAGCCACAAGTTCTCACCCTTGGTATAGATCTCATCCCATTGTGTGGCTTTAAACCCAACCAGATGTGCTTCATTACTCCAAGAACACTGCCACCATGTCACCACCAGGCATTTCTTGCTAAGAGTTATTGTAGCTCACAGTGTTTGAGGTTTGGTGACATCAATGATTAATTTTATTTGTAGTAGTGTGTGTAGCAAGTTCCAGCATTATGAAAGCTAAGCAGTGAGATGACACTTCTAGGTCAGTACCCATGTGATTTGTCCATGATTATGATTCAAATATGTGATGATGGTAAATATAGGGTCTTACTGTCAAGTACTGGAGGGTATCCAAGAATGTTGATAAACATTATAGACTGTTGTCATTGTTTTATGGGAATCTACTGATCAACAAGTTCAAAAGAGCTAGTTCATTCATGGTACTGGGCTTTTTATTTGTTATCATGTGAGATCTATTATTAGTAGTTTACTAGTTCCCCATTATAGATAAATTAATTGATAGTAAGTATATGTATATATTTTAGAAACATATTGTCACAGTGGGTACCTGGATTTTACTGTATTATTTCCATGAGACTTATCTTTCAAGCACTGTCAGTGCCTGTGTTGAAAATCACGTGGCTACAAATGTGTTCCTTCTGGGCTTTCAACTATGTATCTTTAGTCTGTATGATCACCTTTATACCAACAGCACTCTGTGCTATTTAATGCTATTCTATAATAATTTTTACATCTGAAAAATCTAAATATTATAGCTTCTTCTAAGTTCATTTTGGTTATTCTTGGTCATTTACAATTCTTTGCATATTTTAGGATCTCTTGTCAGTTTTACAACAAATAAAAACCTACTGAGATTTGAATATGAGTATTTTTAGAAGAATGAAGAGAATAAAAGTATCAGTTATACAATCCTCACTCAATGAATAATATTTTATGTTTATTATGTATATAATCTTTTTCTACTTTTGCTAAGTATAGTTCAAAACATTTTATTCTTATGATGATTTTTGTGAATAGAATTATAGTTTAATTTCATTTTTGTATTATTTGTTCTTAATTTACAGAGAGATGACTTCTTTTATGACTTATTCCATGACACCCTCTTATTTATTATTATATATTATATATTTGCATATAAATATGTATATTACAAAATATGTATATATAATATATAATATATTCTATTATTATAATTAATGTGTTTAATAAAAAATAGTATTAAAATATGTATGTATTTAAATACATATAAATAGTTGTATATTAACTACTTAGAAATTTTGTGTCAACCTTTCCAATGTTACTTTAATGTATTTTATCTTGTCTACAACCCTTATTTCACATTAAATATAATTGCTCAGAACTGAGAGCTGCTTTTTCACTACACTGCAGAGAACATATCCAGTGCTTCAGTTTTGAGGATGATGCTAGCCATAGGTCTTATGAAGATGCCTCTTAGCAAATCAATGATGAATCCTTTCATTAGTTTTGTATGAGTTTTCATTTTCAGTATTATTATGATTAATGTTGATTCAACTTAGCAGGATCTGAAATTAACTAAGATACAAACCTCTGGGAAGATGTGTGAAGGTGTTTCCTGAAAAGAGTAACTGGGAGATCCTATCTGCGTGTGAGCTCCACCTTCTACAGATGACCTATATATAAAGAGGCAAGGTTAAAAAAAAGCAATCTTATTTGCTTGCCTACTTTTACTTCTTACTGGTGAGTGCATTACTCTCCTCTGCTACTGTCTGTCCTTCACTGACTTTGGAATCCACTTTCTTTGAGCTTCCAACAGAGACTGAATGACCAGTGATGATGTAAGAATCTTTTAGACAATCAGCACCCAATTGGCACTGCTAGGGTATCCAATATTGTGAACTGAGCAGCTATGGGATACTCAGCCTTTGCATCGTGAAGATGGACATTGTTGGACTATTAAGCACTTATGTACAGGCCATTCCAATGAATCTCATATATATTTGTTTTTGCTCCTAAAGGGAATTCTGCCTAATACAGATGTGTGTTGGACTCCTGTCAAGTGCTTTTATATGTCTTTGAAGTTATTAACATAACCATGAGCATCATTGTTTCTTTTGATGTCAAAATCAACTTTGAACAACAAATTCTTTTTTTCGAAAAGCATGTTCTTTATTGAAAAAGGAAGTAAAAACATTTTCTGATAAAGTTGAAGATTTACATGGAAAATACTTCTGATGAAATTGAAGAAATATATAGAAAAACATGTTAAAATTGAAGATTATCATGAAAAATAAAGCAGATAAAATTGTAGACATAAAAAACATTACTAATTTAATTGAAAGAGAAATTACAAACATTGATAAAATTGAAGATTTGCATGAAAAATATTTCTGTTAGTCTATATCTTTTTATTGGAGAATTGAATCCACTGATGTTAAGAGATATTAAGGAATAGTGATTGTTGCTTCCTGTTATTTTTGATGTTATTTTTATGTTTGTATGGTTATCTTCTTTTGGGTTTGTTGGAAGAAGATTACTTTCTTGCCTTTTCTAGGGTGTAGTTTTCCTCTTGTGTTGGCATTTTCCATTTATTATCCTTTGTAGGGTTGGATTTGTGTGAAGATACTGTGTAAATTTGATTTTATCATGGAATATCTTGGTTTCTCCATCTGTGGTGATTTAGAGTTTTGCTGGGTATAGTAGTCTGGGCTGGCATTTGTGTTCACTTGGAGTCTGTATGAGATCTGCTCAGGATCTTATAGCTTTGATAGTCTCTGGTGAGAAACCTGGCGTAATTCTGATAGGTCTACCTTTATAAGTTACTTGCCCCTTTTTCCTTAGTGCTTTTAATATTCTTTCTTTGTTTAGTGTATTTGGTGTTTTTGATTATCACGTGATGGGAGGATTTTCTGTTTTGGTTCAGTCTGTTTGTAGTTCTGTAGGCTTCTTGTATGTTCATGGGCATCTCTTTCTTTAGGTTATGGAAGATTTCTTCTATAATTTTGTTGAAGATATTTACTAGCCCTTTAAGTTGGAAATCTTTGCTCTCATCTACACCTATAATCCATAGGTTTGGTCTTCTCATTAATTCCTGGATTTCCTGGATGTTTTGGGTTACAAGCTTTATGCATTTTGCATTTTCTTTGACTGCTGAGTTAATATTTTCTATGGTATCTTTAGCACCTGAGAGTCTTCTATCTCTTGTATTCTCTCATTGATGCTTGCATTTATGACTCCTGAATTCTTTCCAAGGCTTTTTTTTTTCTCCAGAGATGTCTCACTTTGTGATTTCTTTATTATTTCTATTTCCACTATTAGATCCTGGATGGTTTTGTTCAGTTCCTTCACTTGATTACTTGTGTTTTCCTGTATTTCTTTAAGGGATTTTTGTGTCTCCTCTTTAAGGGCTTTTACCTATTGACCCATGTTGTCCTGTATTTCTTTAAGGGAGTTATTTACGTCCTTCTTGAAGCCCTCTATCAGCATCATAAGATATGATTTTAAGTCAAACTCTTGATTTTCTGGTGTGTTAGGTATCTGAGACTTGCTGTTGTGGGAGAACTGGGTTCTGATGATGCCAAGTAGCCTTGGTTCTGTTGGTAGGGTTCTTGTGCTTGCCTTTTGCCATCTGGTTATCTCTGGTGCTTGTTGGTCTTTCTGTCTCTGGCTGGAGTTTGTCCCTCTTGTGGGGCTATAATTCTGTGCCCAGAAGGCTGTGGAGTTACCTGGCTCCCTGGTGCAAATGGCACCCTGAAGACCTCTGTCCCAGCATTTCCACTGATCATATGCCCCATGTACTCCTAGCTCTTCTCCTCTAGAGAGAAGGTGGAGATTTCATCTCTGTGCTCAGAAGTGAAAGCTCTGCTGGGAGATCACTCTCTCCTGGTGGGCAATGCATAGAAGGTTGTGGAGCTGTCTGGCTCCCCAGTGCAAATGGCCACAGGAAAACCAAATAACAAATTCTTAATTGACTAGCATTTTGTCTAATCTCTAGATTATCAAGTTACTTGATGTACTTACAATCATTGCTCACAGGTAGCTGTTTCTTCACCAGTCATGGTTACTTAGGCTCAAGGAAATGCAGAATTTTAATTACAAATGTGATAATAACTTTAATTTAGAAAAAAATTCTTCTCCAAGTATTATGAATTATAAATAAAGAATCAGGAGGATTGGTACATAATGTAAGATACCTTATCAACACTTTGCTTATCTCTCTGTCACTCTCTGTCTCTCTCTGTCTCTCTCTCCCTCTCTCTCTCTCTCTGTGTGTGCTCATGTGTGTGCACGAATATACATGTACACATGTGCAGGAATATGTCCATCAGTGGTCAATTTAGGATCCATTCCTTGGGAGCTATCCAGTTTTTGTAAGATAACTCACTGCACTCCAGAGTTCAGAATTATTCCAGGTTAGGTGGGCAGCAAGGTCCAGGGAGTTACTTATGTCAATCTATGTACTGTTGGGATTAAAGACATGTACCACTATGCCCTGTTCTTCTATTACACGGGTTCTGGGATGGAATTCAGATCTTCATGATTGTGCAATAAGAACTTATTGACTGTACCCTCTCTTCTGCTTTTTGATTTTATTTTTATTTTTTTTTTCAATATTTTTTTATTTTCTAAGTTTTTTTATTTACATTCCAAATCATTTCCCCTTTTCCATTTCCTCTCTCCCCGAAAGTCCCATAAGCCCCCTTCCCTCCCTCTTTTCCCCATTCAACCCCCTCTCGCTTCTCTGTCCTGGCATTCTCCTACATCCAGTCTTTCCAGTACAAGGGGTCTCTCCTTCCATCTTCTTGGAAATCTATTATATGCAAATTGTGTCTAGGGTATTCCGAGATTCTGGGTTAATATCCCCTTATCAGTGACTGCATACCATGTGTGTTCTTTTGTGACTGAATTACCTCACTAAGGATGATATTTTCAAGTTCTGACCATTTGCCTAGGAATTTCCTGAGTTCATTGTTTTTAATTGCAGTGTAGTATTCCATTGTGTAAATATACCACATCTTCTGAATCCATTCCTCCATTGAGGGACATCTGTGTTCTTTCCAGCTTCTGGCTATTATAAATAAGGCTGCTATGAACATAGTGGAGCATGTGTCCTTATTGCACGCAGGTAAAGCCTCTGGGTATATGACCAGAAGTGGTATAGCAGGATCCTCCGGGAGTGTCATGCCCAGTTTTCTGAGGAACCGGCAGACTGCTTTCCAGAGTGGTTGTACCAGCTTGCAATCCCACCAGCAGTGGAGGAGTGTTCCTCTTTCTCCGTATCCTCGCCAACAACTGCTGTCTCCTGTGTTTTTGATCTTAGCCATTCTGACTGGTATGAGATGGAATCTCAGGTTTGTTTTGATTTGCATTTCCCTAATGACTAAGGATGATGAACATCTCTTTAGGTGCTTCTCAGCCATTAGATATTCTTCAGGTGAGAACTCTTTGTTTAGCTCTGTACCCCATTTTTTAATAGGGTTACTTGCCTCTCTGGAGTTTAACTTCTTGAGTTCTTTGTATATATTGGATATTAGCCCTCTCTCGGATGTAAGGTTGGTAAAGATCATTTCCCAGTTAGTTGGTTGCCGCTTTGTCTTTTTGACAGTGTCTTTTGCCTTGCAAAAACTTTGTAATTTAATGAGGTCCCATTTGTCAATTCTTGATCTTAGAGCATAAGCTATTAGAGTTCTATTCAGGAAATTCTCCCCTGTGCCCATATGTTCAAGGTTCTTCCCTAGTTTCCTTTCTATTAGTTTCAGTGTGTCTGGTTTTATGTGGAGGTCCTTGATCCACTTGGAATTGAGCTTAGTGCAAGGAGATAAGAAAGGGTCAATTTGCATTCTTCTGCATATTGACCTCCAGCTGAGCCAGCACCATTTGTTGAAAAGGCTATCTTTTTTCCACTGGATGGTTTTAGCTCCTTTGTCAAAGATCAAGTGACCATAGGAGTGTGGGTCTTCAATTTTGTTCCATTGGTCTACATGCCTGTCACTATACAAATACCATGCAGTTTTTAACACTATTGCTCTGTAGTACAGCTTGAAGTCTGGGATATTGATTCCCCCAGAAGTTCTTTTACTCTTGAGAATAGTTTTAGCTATCCTGGGTTTCTTGTTATTCCAGATGAATTTTTGAATTGCTCTTTCTAACTCTATGAAGAATTGAGTTGGGATTTTGATGAGGATTGCATTGATTCTGTATATTGCTTTTGGCAAGATGGTCAATTTTACTATATTAATCCTGCCAATCCATGAGCATGGCAGATTTTTCCATCTTCTGAGGTCTTTTTCAATTTCTTTCTTCAGAGACTTGAAGTTCTTGTCATACAGATCTTTCACTTGTTTGGTTAGAGTCACACCAAGATACTTTATATTGTTTGTGGCTATCGTGAAGGGTATCGTTTCTCTTATTTCTTTTTCAGCCTGCTTATCCTTTGAGTATAGGAAGGTTACTGACTTGCTTGAGTTGATTTTATATCCGGCCACTTTGCTGAAGTTGTTTATCAGCTGTAGGAGTTCTCTGGTGGAGTTCTTTGGGTCGCTTAATATACTATCATATCGTCTGCAAATAGTGATAGTTTGACTTCTTCCTTTCCAATTTGTATCCCTTTGACCTCCTTCTGTTCTCTAATTGCTCTAGCTAGAACTTCAAGTACTATATTGAAAAGATATGGAGAGAGAGGGCAGCCTTGTCTAGTCCCTGATTTTAGTGGGATTGCTTCAAGTTTCTCTCCATTTAGATTGATGTTGGCTACCAGTTTGCTGTAAATTGCTTTTACTATGTTTAGATATGTCTGCTTTTTTAAAAACCAGTTTTAAGTCAACAGTTCCATGATATCAGTAAAATTGACATCTTCTGCAAGTATCATAGCTTTACATTCCAGAACAGGCTTGTCATTCCAAAGAGTCATTGTACACACATTACATATCTTTCTTCTGCCACATACCACCCGGTAGCAGCTATCCTTTCTATCCATACCAAATGCTTCTTCTATATCTTTCATAAGTAAAGTCATTTTAATATTTGTATAATCTACCTTTGTGCCTTGTGTATTTTACAGAAGACTATATTTTAAAAGTTGACCCATGTTATGGCATGTGTCCAAGGAATTTTATTCTTTTGAAAGCTGAGTAATACTCTATTTTAATATATGTAGCATATTTTGGATTATCCATTTATCTGTCAGGAGACATTTGACTTCTTTACACATTTTGATGGAATGTTGATCAACAGTGATGATGAATAATAATGAAGAAACCTCTTCGAGGCCTTAAAAAACCTAAAACCTTATTTTTTTTATTTTACTAATTTAAGGGTTTTATTGGCAGATTATCTGTGCATTACATGACTACTTGGGCCAAAAGATGGTATCTGATCTTCTGTAACTGAAATTAAAGATGGTTGTGGGCCACAGTGTGTGTGGCAGGAACCAAATATTGGGCCCATGTAGGAGTAGACACTTCCTTAACTAGAGAGACATTTCTCTAGACTTTTGAGGCCCTAATTTTACAGTATGTGGTTCTGCAGCATCCCCTGAAGGCCCACATAACACAGATCAATGATGGGACCATTCTGCAATCCAACCATCATTGCACATGATGTCCATCATCACTTACCACATTTTCTACTGCAGCTTCCTTTGGTTTTCTAGTGAACACCATCCTAACAGATGTGAGATTCCTTTTCATTGCTGGTTTATTTTGTATTTTTTAACTATTTCCCTCCATGTTGGTTTGTTGCCCATTTGCATGTCATGTTGGAAGAAATGTCTACTTAAAATGATATTATTTTGTTCAGGGTTCTTTGCTTGTTTTCCTAGGTTACATCTAAATATATTTACATATACACACACATACACATACATATATATGTGTGTGCATATTCTAAATTATAATCTTTATCAGAAGACTTAAAATATTTTCCTCTTCCTGTGAGCTGAGTTCTCATTTGCTTAATATTGAGGACTTTTATGCTAAGGCAGTTGAAGTTTTATGAGGTCTAACCTGTTTTTCTCTTTCATGTTTGTCTCTGGTGCCTCACTTCTGCTACCCACACATGACATCACAAAACTTTGCTGGGAAAGACTGAACCCTGAAACCCCATTGTTTGGGTCTTTGATTCTTTTCAGTCATTTAGTATTTGATTTTTTTCTAATTTATTTCCTGTGTTTAGTGGGACTGGGGATGTGAACAGAGGCATACTCTGTATACCTGTGGAGGTCAGAAGACAGCTCGTTGGAGTGGATTCTCCCCTGTCACCATCTGAGTCCTGGGCATATAAGGGTTCAACTCAGCAACTCCAGTTGTTGGACTGGGCAGCACTCACTGAGCCATCTTGTTTACTTCTTGACCCTTGCTTTTCTTTCTTTTTCTTTTTGTGTAATTGAAAATTGGTATTTTATGCAATATATTCTGATTGCAGCTTCCTCTCCTCCATCTCTTTTGGAGATTCTCCCTCCTCAGCACCCACCCAGCTCCACACTCTTTCTTTTTCTCTCTTACTACAACAGCAACAAAAATAATAGGATTTAACAAACAGATGAAAAGAATACAAAGAAAAAGCACAAGAAACAGACAGGTGAAGAGACACAAACATTCGCACACATAGAAATGCCACCAAAACACAAAGTTGGAAACCATAGGTACAACAAAAGACCTATATGGTAAAATAAATCAATAAATAAATACATAAATAAATACACAAATACATAAATACATAAATATATAAATAAATGTTCAGATGAAGCCATATAAGAAAAACAACTTTTAAAATCTTTTTGAGTTCATTTGGTGTTGCCTATGTATGGACTCTGCCTGTAAGTGTGCTTTGTATACTCAGTGAGACTCCATTGGAGAAAATGAATATTTCCTCTGTTAGAGATTGTAAACTGGAGCTAGCTTCTGCATTACAGATGGGGACTTGTGTCTACTTCACTTTCCACACTGGGAACACATTTGGCTTGGACGTGTGCAGGCCCTGGGCAGGCTTCCTCATTCTGTGAGCGCCTTTGTGCCTCCATCCCACTGTGTGTAGAAGGTCTTATTGCGTTGGAGTCTTCCATGCCCACTGGCTTTTAAAATCTTTCTACTAGTTCTTCTGGAAAGGTCCCAGAGCCCAGAGGTGAGGGACTTGAGTCTGTTCAGACAGGCAGTATAAAGCACATGTTAAGAAATCATTCTTTTTTATGTAAATATTCAGATTCCCCAAGACTATTTGTAAGAAGAATGTGGGGTTTTTTTCCTTCTTAAGTGGTGGCTAACACTGGGTGTAAGATACATTGGCAGTAGCTCCATTAGGTTAGAGTTTTGCCTTATGCTGGAACCACACTGTTTAATAGTAGTGTACTTTTATAATTCATTTTAGAACTGGTAAACATGTTTCCTCCAACAGGTTTATTTTTCTAGACTATTTTGGCCATTAGAGGTTTTTCTTTTCCTTTTTTTCTTCTTCTTTTTTTCTTTTAAGCATTTACATGAATTGTGAGAGAGGGTCTTTTTAGTCAAGGAAGAAAAAAAATACAATAATCTTGCTTATATTCCCTCTTTTGATCCATGAGCATCAGTGTTCTGCTATTTAGAATATCTAATCTTTTGGCAGAGGTCCAGAGTTTTACTCGTCTGGTCTGTCCTTGCATGATTCAGCTTCACTTTCATTCTTTCCTTGCAGCTGTGTGGATTTATTTGTATTTCTCTTGCCTAATGCTGTTTAGAACTTTGCATAATATGTTGACCACAAGTTAGGATAGGCAGAACCCTTGAGTTACTTCTCTTTTGAGGGGAAAGATTCCCATGTTAAATCATTGACTCTGATTTCATATATGGTCTAGCATGCTCAGCCTATGTTCTACTGAGGAACTGACCAATAACTTTCAGTATATCACATGTTTTAATATGAAACAGAGCTGACTTGTCATGCTTTTAGTTTTTTTTCCTTTTTCCATTAATTCTTTTTCAGTTCCTCAAGGCCTGAAGTTATATCATTGACTTAGGATTTTTCTATTTTATATGAACTCACAGATAATAATGTTCCTGTTTTTCTTTTTGAAACAGTCTTTCTGTGTATCACTGGTTAGCCTGGAACTCTCATTATCTTGACCAGGGCACATAAAACTTGTGACACATATTACCACTTGTGTTAAATGTCTGTCTTTTCACTGCTTTGACTTCATCCCATAATATTTGGAATACTTTATTTAATTTTTCTCAGGATTAGTCAAAATTTCCACTATTCTTCCTTATTCTTCATTTAAGGGTGCTTTCTTTAATTCCTCCATAGTTGTGGATTTTTCTTCTGCTTGTACATATTTTTGCCCCAATCCATTTACAGCCAACAGAGTTCACACCTCATATGATTTCAATCATTTTAGGACTTGTTTGTAGCTAGACTTAAGGTCTGGACAGGACATAGTCCCTGTGTGTTTGAGAATATGTATCCTGATATTGAGTATAATGATCTATTTGGATCGATTATATGTAGCAGATTTGTGGTGGAGTTCAACTTCCTTAACTTCCTTGTATCACTAAAGGCCCTCTGCTCTACTGCTCTGACCACTGTTGATGTCTCTATTATTGTACTGGTGTGTCTTTCTCTCTAGACATATGTTCACAATGTATTTTCTGTACTGGTGTTATAAAATGAGGTGTATCATGTTTATGACATGGTCATATCATGTGTGTGTGTGTGTGTGTGTGTGAGAGAGAGAGAGAGAGAGAGAGAGAGAGAGAGAGAGAGAGAGAGAGACCACTGCACATGTGCATATGTGTATGGGTGGGTGCCATAGGTGTGTGGGTACGTGTCACATGTGCATGGGTGTACTCAGAGACCAGAAGAGGGTGCCAGATTAACAGAAGCTGTCCTCATAGACTATTTTGAGCTACCTAGCATGGGTTCTTGGAACTAATCTCTGGTCCTCTGGGAGAGAAGCAAATTTTCTTAACCATCCAGCCATTCATTCATTGCCCAAGCTATTATTTTTTTTATTTTTGATTGAACAGCTTAACCCATTTACAGAAAACACATGTTGATAAAGAAACACTTTTAGAATTTTCTATTTTCTAGGTGAGTAATAATTCTTGTGTCTATGATTTCTTACATAACAATTTTCTTTTGTGTTAGGTGGGTTTCCATAGTGATGTTTACTCCTTGTACCAACTACAAGGCAGCATCTAAAGGGTATTCGTAGGAGAACAGGAGGTATGGTCAGTTAATGTGTGGGCACATGGGACATGGGACAGAGTATATATATATATATATATATATATATATATATATATATATATATACTTTGTTCATTTAATTACCTAGGTCACACACCATATAGTTAAACATTGAAAGAATAGTACATAGGTTTATAGGTTTATAATTGATTTGTCTGCAATTGTATAGACAATGAAGACTATAATTATAAACCACATTTTACCAATAGTTTATATATTTTCACATACACTTATTTTTATATGAAAGCTTTGGTGATTCATAAAGTTTCACATCACTTCATTATATATTTGTATTCAACTTGAAGAATTTGCCTGTAAGGCAATCTAATTTTGACAAATTCTATTAACTTAGATTCATCTAGAAATGTGCTTTCTCATACTGAAGACAATCTTGATGCACAAATACTTACAAATTGACCATTTTCTTTTTTCTTAATGCCCTTTAAATATATCATCCTTTTGATTTCCTGGCTCATCTTTGGCTATTGAGAAATTATCTGATAATACTTTGAAACCCCTTCATGCAAGTCAAGTCACTTCTCTGGCTGCGTTGAAGAGAGTTGGCTTGTCCACAGTTCCGAATACTTTGGCAATACACATCTCCAGGTACACAATCTGAACCGTAGTAAGCTCATTTGCTCTGTAGACTTGTGTGTTTATTCACATTTGTAAAGTTTTTTACAATTATTACCTTGCATCTTCTTTCTCATTTTTAAAATATCCATTGACTTTACTATGTGTACAAGTGTTTGCCCCCATGTATGTATGTGTGTAATTGTGTGACTGGTGCCCACAGAGGCTGTAAGAGTGTACTGGATTCTCTAGAACTGGCACTTCAGGAGGTTCTGAGCCACCATGTGGATTCTGGGAACTGAAGCCAGGTCCTCTGTTCAAGTGTTCTTAACTTCAGACAATTTCTGCAAGCCCCTATTTGTTTTCTTGAATTCTCATAATGTAATCCATTGCTTGATTGGTGGTGTCTTGAAATTTTCCTTCTATATTTACTTTTGTATCATTAAGTGTCAGAGACTGGATCTTGCCCATAGGATGGGTCTTAATTTGGAGTAGTCATTGGTTGGTATTTTCTATTATTTAGTTTTCTAAATTTTAAAGACATTGGATACAATAATTCTACAATTCTTCTGTTGTTTAGTGCAGGGAACATTTCCTTTTGGTTATTATAATTTTCCAGTTTGGAGTTTCAATTGGTTCCTATATAATTGCTATTTATGTGTAGTTGATGTTATTTTCACTTTTCAACATTTGGCATGTTTCGATTTTTTTTTTGGTTCTTTTTTTTATGCCTTTCCTCATCTGTTTAACAAATGGGATTGTTATTTTATAATCTAGTCTAATAAATATGTGTCAGGGCTCTTTTATGTGTAGTTGATATCAATTAATTTTACTTCTTTAAATGTAACTGCAATTGCACACACACACACACACAGTTGTTGAGTTTTGTTGTTGTTTGTTTTTAGTTTTGACTTAGGTCCTTCAGTGATTACCTAGCCTTGCCTAGAACAAGAGATCTTCCCAACTGAGCTTTCCCAAGCTCTGGGATTATAGGAGTTCTCTACTATATAGCCTTATATATTGTTTTTTCTAAGTGTATATATATGATAGTCACCTATTGATTGACTGAGTTGAGATGGTATGACATCAGAGTTGTCTATGATATTGTCAAAATCTGCTTCCTCTTCACATCCAAGCTATTGTTCTTGCTTTGGAATTTCCATTCCTAATATTATTCCTCTGATAATTTTAATGGGATGTTGTGAAATCACCTGGAAGGTTGTTATGCTACCTTTGGTGTTTTATAACATCACTTCCTGTGTGTCATCAGCAGCTCCTCTCAGGCTAGTGCATGTCCTGTACCTGTAAACCACAGAAACCACAGCATTACTTCTCAGTTGTTCTAGATACCCAGGTAATGTATGCACATATAGGCTTTGCCTTTTCTTATATATTCTCAAATTAGATCATGGGTATCAGGTGCAAAGCATCCCATGTCAAAAAAGTAAAGTAGTAATTTTGCATTGCATTAAGTAAGAAAAGAGAGAAATCCTGGATGCTTTACCTGCATGTGGCATAGCCATAATCCTTCAGTCTCTCATAGAAAACCTTTCTAAATGAAATCCTTATATGAAAGAGTTTATTTATGTTCTTCTGGGAGATGCTGATCTACACATTTTCTTTATCATTTAATGAATGGAAAGAACTTTTAGAACATTTATTTTGTTCCAGGGACATTATATAGAATTCACTGATTATTTTTAACCAAAATAATCTCCTATTTACTTCTTTTTGTTTTTGCAAGTTTCAGTCTTTACTTTGAATAGTTCAAGGACATTTTCCACAGGAAAAAACCTTTTTGTTTAATGGATGAATTAATTACACCTCATAGAAAGCATATAAGATTGGTATATCACTTCAGAAATCCTGAAATAGAAGAGTCAGAAAATAGTCACTTTGTGAGATTTCATTCAGTCTGGATGCATAAATATGAGTCACTTAAAATGTATCAGAGATAGTCATTATTTATAGTTATATTTTTCTCTTGTACAGATATGTTTTAGCAAAATATATAAAATATGATATTTGATATTTCTAAGATATGATTAAATTTACTAGCCCCACTCTACCTGGGAATGTCTAAAAACAACTAAAGACAAAAAAAATCTTTCAAGGAAGATTCTAACATTTTATAAAATTTCTCACTGAAAGTAGTGACACAGTTTTCTTGTATTTGAACCTCTTTTTTACTAAATCCATTGACTAAAACTATTTTTAATTTTATTACAACATTTTTCTAAGTACTGTCTTGTGATACCATATAATATTTCTTTATTTTAACCGCGTGTGTGTGTGCGTGTTTACTTATAGAGAAATAACTTTGAACATCAAATTTAAGTTTCAATATAGTACACTGAGTACTTATTATTCCATAAGGAGAGGAGTGTGGTATGTGGTGCCATTAACATTGCCATAAGGCACAGATTAAAGGAAGATGGAGTAGTCAGCTGAGACAGGAAGACTATAAATTTAAGGCCAACTTGGACTATATTATAAAACTGACTCAAAAAAATGCTTGAGAGTCATGGATGTCCTGGAAAATGTGATCTAAATATTCAGGGCTATAGTTCATAAAACACGAAACTCACTCCACTTTCTGATTCCATTTCAGGATGGCTCGATGGCCTGGCCAAAAACATTATAAATTTATTTATTTGAACACTGTCTTACAATTATAAGTGGAATCACTTGGTTAACATCCAGGACTGCCAATCTCCTAAGTAACAGTGTAGAAGGAAACAGTTGTTACAACTTGCTGTTTGTAAATAGAACACAATCCCTTCCAGATAGATTCCTCTTTCTTTCTCCTGTTCCCAGTATGTATTTCTGGAGGAGTAGTGAGCTCTTTCTGAAGTACGTTGGGTAGCTAGAGTTCAGCCATCAGTCACTACGATTTATTTATGATTATCAACTGAAGAACACATTTTTAATCCATTCTTGTAGTAGGGAGAGATTGACATGGAATTGACAATAGCATTAGAATATTTTGCTTTTTCCAGAAGTAGGGCAATGGCAGAAATCAGCCAACATATTCACCCTTCTTTTGTGATTACACTTCTGTTCTACTCTTGTGCTTTTGTCCCTTTGTGTATATCATAGTCTCAAATAACTTTTATCAGGCTCAGGCCACAAGCACACTCTAACATGTACAGTCACAAATAATTTATAGTTACAGATGGATTCAGTTCAGTGTGGACAGTATTTCATGTCACAGTTATTGATACAGACAATCATTTTGGATTCTAGGTTGTTCTTTCCATTTTTTTTTCTCTCCTACCTCAGTCCCCACAACCACCACCTCAGCCAAGGAATTTGACAGACTATAAGGTTTTAATGCATAGGGCCAGGTTGGAATCTGAGCTATCATTCTTACATTTCTGGATGTGCAAAGAGCAAGGCCCTTCGTGACCTTGAGGATGTTCTGGTGGATGTGTGCTGAAACGGGTTACCTTTTAAGTATATGCATCTTTTCTTGAGTTTCAAGCGGGACATTGCCATTACCAACCAATGTTCCAGAGAGTTTTTATTCTTGCTTCCTAAGATAAAAATTTTTACACTAATGGGTTTTTGTTTGTTGTTTTTGTTTTCATTGTAGTGGGAACTTTAGATTGAGCCCAATAACATGTTGCCCAATAGATGGGATCTAAATGTTCAGAATACCAAAATAGTTTTCCTTCTAAAGAGGCTCTTTTACAAACTGTAGCTTTCTAGCTTTGAATCTAACACTTACAATAGCCTTTATAGTCCTCTGGGAAAGATGAGTTTATCTGGTTCTTCTAGTTGAGCAATATATGAAACCCACCTGGGAATCCTGGGAAAGTCTGGCCAAATTCTGCCCCATTTTCTCCTCTTCCCACTGATGAACTTCTTTGAAAACCACAGGGCTTACAATCATGTGTTTTCCCAACTATAAGAAAATACACAAGAATAATTCAATTGCTCATCCACATGAAGTTTAAACCTATTAAGAATTCTGTTGAACAGTCTCACAAAGACTCATCATTGAATCATGAATCAATTCTCTCTCTCTCTCTCTCTTTTTCTCTCTCTCTCTCCCTCCTTCCCTCCCTCCCTCCCTCCTCTCTCCTCTCTCATAAATGCTATGCTGTTGAATACAAATTGTGAAAGGAAATTAGTCAGTTGCAAGTGCCTGATAGTGAATGTTTCATGTCCATTTTATACTCATGTGTTCAAAGTGGTAACTTTTGTAAACTCAGTTCCTTAGCTAGTGTCCCTCATTCCCTGCCCTAGCTGCACACACAGCACTTGAGCCCTGTCTTGCCTAAGAGAACACCACAGAATTATTTCAGTGGCTTTTTGTCCACATCACTCTTTATAATTTTAAAAGGAAATTTGGAAGTCAGAAATACAGCCTGACTTCAAACTTCTGTCTACTGAGGTTTTTACTACTGCTAAGGCTTCCAGAAAGGTTTCTTGAGAATCATTAACTTTTTCAGAGATGTGGCTTTTCCTTCTGTGTCATTAATGAGCTGCATAACAATTTAATGTAATGTTATTCTTAATTATCAAGGTCCTGTTGTTTAAATATTAGGTTCCCCTCTCTGAACTGTCCCGCTCTCTCTTCAGAATCTCATCTGTCACTGTGAATGCCATTACTGTATCCTTCCTTCAGACGCAGTGACAGGCTCACTCTTATCCCAAGCCTTATCTCTGTTCCTGTCCCCCTATTGGACCACAAGGATCCCTTTTGCAGAGCTTACAGCTGTATCCGTTTTCCACACGTGGCACGTGATTGCCTCGGTAAAGGTATTTTCTGTTTCAATCTTGCATTTTCCCAAGGGGGAACAAAAGGGACAAGCTTTCTGGAGTTGGTTTCACTGAGAAAATTGTTTAGAATTGCCTCATTCCTCAGCAGATTAACGGATGCATACAATCCCAGCTTAAGTGCTATTGTACGGCACAATTTCTTCATTATACTTTGTCCTTTCCATTTAGAAAACTCCTCACCAATTAAAGTAATACAGCCTTCCAATACCTGCTCCCAATTAAACCTGAGCTGTACGGCCTGCCCCGATGCAGCTGGTCACAGGTCCTTACCGCGTACAAGCATTCATTTGGCATGTTCATTATCAGGGGATAGTGGCAGGAATTCAAGGCACTGCCTTCCTTTTTAGGACAACAGCAAAATTATCAGATTTCCACCTAAGGTCCCAACAAGGACAGGATTAAGTGTAAGGGGAAGGGATTCAGACAGTAGCAAACTGGCATTGTCCCTAGCCTCTCAGGTTCTCTCTATCTAAATGCATCAAAAGGATACAGTGCAGGTACAAAAGAATTCCCCTGTTAATTAAAGGATCACATTTTCCTCCCTTTCTTCTTCAGAGTACACCCAGCTTTATTGCTCTCCTTCCTCAAGCTCTCTCTCCTAGAGCAAAGGAAGAAGGGAAGGTGGGAAGTGACCACGAAGTCCACTCCCTGAAAGCTGTGTCACTTAAGATGAGGCTTTCCAGCTTCAGGCTGGGCTTCAATTTTTTTGTTTATTTGTTTTGTTTTATTTTTGAGAAATGTTATTTTTCTATCCACAGCTTTAAAAGTCCCTGGGAAAGGAGTGAGGTGTGGGCAGGTGGGCCATCAACTGTGACTTAAGTACTAATGAGTCAGAGTGACATCCGTGGGTGTACCCGGATAAATTTCAGCCTGTCTAGGATGACACACCAGTGCCTTGTACCACCACATATCTGTACTTTCATAGTGAAGAAGAAACACATTGCTCATTCCTAGGGAATGCCTTAGTATTTTTTCTCATGGTTCTTGATTAGAGAAGGAGAAAAAAAATGCAAAAGCAGGTGGGAGAGACATGTCACAGACCAGAAAAGAGACGCATCTTCAAAAGCACTCCAGAGAAAATTCAGGAGCGAAAGAAGCACAGACAGCCTGTCAGTACAGCCTCAGTGAGACAATAAGCAACACAGAAACTCTAGAGGTCCCTCAAGCAGGGTTACCAGAGTCTGAAGACAGAGCCTGAAAACTCCCTCAGTCTCTAGGCATTCTGGGGGGGCAGCAGAGCCTCCTGGGCATCTCCTGGGTCCTTTGTCTAGAATCCAAATAGGCTCTGTGTGTGCCTGCCAGAGAGCACTAAAATGTCCTCTCCAAATGCTGGAATTGTATATTCCAGCACTCTTGAATAATCACTTACCTTTGAACAGTGAATTTTTAAAAGGGACTATTACCCCCTGACTAGAAACATTGACTGTAGAGAAGTCACAGAACCTCTCTGCAAAGAAGAGAGATGAACCACAATGGATGCGGGGTGCTGGGTGCTGGGTGCTAGGTGCTAGGTTCTGGGTGAAAACTAGCTCTCAGAAACTCTACTGGATCATTATTGTATACATACGAATCTTATCAATGAACAACACCATATGCATATACAAGGCTTTTTTTCCTTGGGGCGGGGGTTGTATATTAGTGTTTTCCTCTCAATTAACTTCTAGGCAATTTTCCCAGCTAAATGCATAACATCATTGGCAAGATGCCAAACAAAACCTTAAGACCCAACACTAAATTCTGCACTTATACAGGCGGCTTAGATTTTCATGCGGTGAACTGGAAGCATGCCAACCACTTCCACTGTAAACCCAGCAGTGGGAAAGCTATATATATTTTTTTTATCAAGAAACTCTACTTTAGATTTCCAAGACCACTTGAAAATGGTACTATTTTAATGTGCCTTTTAGACAAAATAAAAGGAAGATTTAACCTGCTATTAAATTAACCCAATTAGCTATTTATTCCATGTAACCTTACACTTTGGAGGCTATTAAATAAAAAAAACTGTCAGTGAATGATTTTTTTTTGTAAATTACGGAAATTATGAAATACATTCTAGACAATACATTCTTATATCTTTTCCCAACACATTTTACTCTGACAAGATTATCAGAATACTGACTTTAAAAAAAATCTGATTTTCTTTTGTGTACAAACTGGAATTACTCCAGATGCAGTGAAGGACCTAGGGAGAAGTGCCTGGGGAATTAAGCAGTAAAATAAAGCTAATGAAATAGACATTTACTCACTAGCCATCCCTCTGAGGCCTTGTCTTCAACTTTTGCTCTCTCTGCTGTATTTGCCGTAGAACACTCATTCTCAAACATGGTACTTTTCAAAGTCCTGACTGTAGTGGATAGCTTTCGGTCCCAGTCTATTTGTTGATGTTAACTTTAGAGCAAACCTCTGGGGATTTGTGTTCCTGTCTACTGGAATCTTCTTGAAGACCTAAAGGAGTGCTTTCTGGAACTTGTGTAGAGTTTAATAAATCTGCCTTAGCACAAGTAAAATATTTTGGAAAGTAAACTCTTGACAATGTGAGAGGCTATGAACCAGAAACATGTAGGCTATGTTTCCCTGGAAATACTTAGGGATTACAAATAAAGGGACTGCAGATTGCATGGCCAAACTCATTTTGCCCAACTGGAAAGAAAATCGTTAGACAAACTAAAGCTGTTTGTCAAACTAACAGGACTCATGAGTCTCTTCAATATTAGCCAGTGTTTTCATCATTTTAAAAAAATGTTTGATAAGATTTCCAATAGGATTTTATAACTCCCAAAAGCAAGTCATAAAACAAACTTGCAACACTGGTGTTTGTCTACATGAATTTAAAAGTTGGGCTGGGGGTGAGGGGGTACCAAGTCATGCCCTTGGCAAGGTGAACCCGGTTTACAGGACAAGGCATGCCCTTTCTGAGTCAGGATCAATGGAAGGGTAAATGTTCTACTTAAATAAGTATTATATGGCACTAAACTCATCATACAGAAGATAGGCATATATAACTCGGCTTTATATCTGAAGAGCCAGAAAAATGACTTCCCAGAACACCTCAGTGAAACTGAAGACACTGATTGCAGAAAAATATGGTTAAGATGTGCTTTCGATTTCCAGCAATGTTCATGGATAGAACTGATGGCTCCTTTTGCCTGTGTGATTCCCTGTGAGTCTTAACAGCAACTCAAACCTCTGAAAATAATGAGAAACAAGAAATAAATAAAATACCTGCCTCTACCATTATCTCCACTTGCCCGACTCCCTTTGCCTCCACTCTGAGCAAAGGCCAGTTCAGTACTGTGTATATATGAATCCTGTATTTGAAGAACAAAATGAAAAGTAAGTCTAAATACAGATGAGTAAATGGACACAAAGTCAGTGAGAGGGTAATGAACAGAAACAAAGAAAGGAAGGAAGGAAAGAAGGAGGGAAGGGGAGGGGAGGGAGAGGAGGAAGTGGGAAAAGGAGAGGGAAAGTAGGGAGGAAGTATGGAGGAGGGGAAGAAGAAAACCATGGGGGCAGGAGGTGAAGGCAGGAGGATAGGGGAGAGTTCTATATGCAAGGCATTATGGGATAGGAGACTGGAAGGTTTGATAAACACTTGCTATAAGTTATTTTGTACATACATTGGGAGCCTTTGGTTTATTTTAGGGCTAAGCCACTATTTGAAGCTGAAACAATTATAATTGCAAGTGGTGTGTGGCTGTAGATATGACAGGAATGGTGTTGTATGGATGAAACTACATTTAGAAACTTTGGAACATTCTCAGAGATATATGCTACAATTGAAAATAAAAAGTCAACACTGACAAACAATTTGAATATTTCAGAATATCCTTAAGAGAGTAACTTGGTATTGAAAAACACAGTGGTTAATTTGTCTACTACTTAGAGCCGATATTCAGCAAATTTGAATTTATTAATAAAATTATACTGTCAATTATGATCAAATCCCTACAAAACTATTGGTTACTCTAAAGAGTAAAATAAGCTTTGTGTGTTTTATTTAGGTAAGAGTGTTGTGTCCACAGAACACATTTTATACAATATATATTATATAACAGCTGGGTAATATGTTATAAAATATTTAATGAAGAATGTAGCAATATCTAAAAATATAGTTATTACAACACATGATTCTGTAGGGTTCATATATAATACAGAATCTTTTTGTTTGAAGTACTTGGATGTTTCCTGGAAGTCAGGTGATTTTATGAACAGCTGAATCTTATCAGTATGAATTAATGCATCAATAAGAAATTTAAAAATAGTTTAAAATATAATTTTCTCTGTCTCTTTAAAAGAAACAAAACTTCTTCTTGAAGGGCAGTCTAGAAAAGTGGAAATGATTCAAGCAGCAGAATATTACTTCCTTGAATTTGTGTCTATTTACATAAATTAACATAATTTGACAACACTTTTATTACTATGTAAGAGTGATTTTAAGCATTTCTTGGGACATGCAGTATCAGGGTCTTAGGAAGGTTTTTTTGTTTGTTTGTTTGTTTGTTTTTGTGGAGAAATGTAGCCTATACTTGCATTGATTCCTGACTTCAGCATGTGCAATGTAGGGACACACATTAAGGGAAAAATAAATGGCAATTACTGAAATTTATTTTTGTGTGTGTGTGTGTGTGTGTGTGTGTGTGTTTGTTAAAAATTTCTATTAAAGTACAAAAAAGGGAGAGAAGAAAATTTGTTTTTAGGGACACTTATTTTGATTTAAAATGCATTCTCAAAGACCCACACAAAATTCTCTTGGCAGTCTATGTGGGCCTGCTTACTCAGTGACAGACAGGCAGGCCTTGAGAGCCAAGCCCACCAATTTCCACCCAGTCTTGCTGTGCATTAAAGTTATGTGTAGCATAGCATTCATGTCTTTGTACAGGCTGTGAAGTGTGAGAAGCCTGGGACAGTGGTTATTAGGAATAAAAACTGATGTATAAGACAGAAATAAATAGGTATATAAACAAAACATGTAAGCTTCCCAAGTATAGAATTAGTGGCAGAATCCCATGTGGGCAGGTAGGTCTGACAGCCCAAATCAGAATTTCCATTGGAGGCAAATGAAGGATGACAGCTAGTCTCAAACTCCAGCCACAATCATCAGCAGCATGAGATGAGGGGTTGCCTAAACTTGAATCAGAATCCAAAATTAGGGTCAAGCACACATGGAAGGGTACGCCAGGGATTCCAAGTGGGCAGGGCCTGAGGACAGGATACAGCCCAGCATTGGCAGGCTCCCACTGGGAATTTTAGAGAGGTTTTGCAGATAAAAGAAAGCAGGAAATCGGGTGGGGGCAGGGTCAGGAGGGAACTGTGCCCTTATCCTCCTAGGGCCACACCTGGCAGCCAGGCCCACACCCAGAAGCTGTGAAGATCCTGTAAGTGAATGGTAGCCAACACAGGCAGACCAGTTCAATGCTGTATTTGTTTATGCAGAAATAGTCTCTCCTGGGATACTAGTAACTTCAAGGGAATTTATTTAAACTTACCAGTTACTTAGTAATGTACACTCAATTGGTACTTCTAAAAGAATGAAGATTCCTTGGACTCAGACAGATGAAGTGTTAGAAAATGTGTATTGTTTCAAAATGCCATTCTTCTATCTTTGTGCTTAGTTTTTATCTGTGTCTCTGGGTCTAAACTTAGTTTGTCATTTCCCACAGAGTTCAAAGCACAGGAGAAGCTCTCTCCTCAGCTCATGGAATTTCAAGCAGATTGGCCATCTGCTTCTCCTGCTCTTTGTGGTTTGAGCCCCATCTCACCCTGCAGTACTCCATGTACCCCCCACAGAACTCTACCTGAAGTAGTTTTTAAGAATCTGAGGTATTTCCAGGCCAATATCTCTTCCTGCTGACTGCAGACCTCAGAATGTGGTCAATAGTTGTGAAGCCTCAGCTACTGGTTTAAAGAGCTCTAAAAATGTGAAGAATGATGAGGTAGCCTCTGGAGCTTCCTATGACAAAGGTCAGTCAATCTTCTATCAAGAATCAATTTCATTTTCCTATGGAAATTCTTCTATGCGTTCTGATTTTGGATAAGTTTCATCTGTTTAAGTACCACAATACAGTTATATCTATCTATCTATCTATCTATCTATCTATCTATCTATCTATCTATCTATCTATCTATCTATCTATCTATCTATCATCTATCATCTATCCACCCATCATCTTTCATCAACCTATAATCTACCTATTCATCATCTTTCATCTACCTTTAATTAATCCATCATCTATCTTTCATCTATCTTTCCATCAATCCATCATCTCTCTTATCTATCTATCTATGTATCTATGTATCTATGTATCTATCTATCTATCTATCTATCTATCTATCTATCTATCTATCTATCTATCTATCTCTCTATCTGTCATCTGTTTATCAATCTGTCAATGTGTCATCTATCATCTATCATCTTCCTATTTATATATCAATATTTAACACTGTGTAATAAAAGAAAATTTTATTTTTTTTATTTTAATAGATTAGCTTATTCTTCACATGTCTCTCAACTAGAAAATACTCTGTACCCATCTTTCCTCGGTACTGTTGGTAACTTGCAATTATTGATTTGTAGCAACTGTTTATTAATGTATACTTGATGACTAGATAGATGAACATATAAATGAATGGGTGTGTGGGAGAAGACTTGGTAGAATATAAAATTGAATATTATTTCTTGTTTATTTCATAAATTCAGAGTACATTACTCATTAGTATGGAAAACAGTGATTCTATTACCTCCCTGCCTCGACTTGACATTAAGAACTTTTTAAATTTAAGCTACACTATTTAGTAAACAGTCAATATTGGTATTTCCTGTGTTTTGTCCTAGAACTACCTACAGTAAATTGATCCCAGTATGTAATAGTTTCAACCAAACTTTCTAGTATTGGCATATAACTGTCATTCCTACAAGTCAGTATCATTTAATAATCAACAGAGTTGTCATTACTGGAAGAGGGAGTGCACTGTGGCATGACATGAATCATATGTGCAAAACAAAAATGTTTATATAAAGGTCCAAGTAAGAATCCAGGTAAAAGAACATTATGATTATTATTGTATACAATTAGAAGCTTTCACAATGCTTTTATTATTAAATTATTTATTATTAACTCATGAATCTTTAACTTTCTCTTAGAGTATGACTATCTTTACATATTTAAAATCTTAAAATCTTAAATGTAGTTGATATTCATACTCTGGTGGATCCTATATAGAAACTGAACGTTTGCTCTATCATGTTTTGACAATTTTAAAAAAATTCATATCTCCATCCAAAAAAATCCTTGATACAGTAGACTGATTCTGGCATAGGTATCATAATTTGGAAATGTGTAAAAACATGCTCACAGAGAGCCATATCTAATATCTACACTTCAGATGTAGAGCATCACGGAGCTCATTGTAGCAGACCCTACACTATAATTACATTACACACGTTTTAAATTATCATGATAATTTAAGACTGCAGCTTTGTTTGGGGCTTAGATTTTCCATATTCGTTCTCACATGTGAATCATTTAAATGGTTGAAATAGAATCTGTTTAGCTGTTTTGAATTATATGAATGAAAGAAAATACACTTTCTCCACAAAGCAAATTAAGACATTTAGAGATTCAAGTGAGACAGAATTCATAAGCTTGAAGTTTTGGGTGTAAATATGAACTTAAAAATATTTCCTGATTTCCTTTGAATGTGATTTAAAATTATAAATGAAGTATCACTTCACTATAGGTTGGATGAAATGATTGGTTAAGTCAATGGTCTTCATTTTGCTCTAACGCAAATATTGAAGTTCAAATGAACATCATAAATTATTTAGCAATTTGATATATATGCATATATATATAATGTATTCAGTATATGCTCTGTATACATTCCAAACCAGGGGTATGTAGATACATGATTCTTCTTTTGAACATGATTGCTACATTTATGTCTGAAATATAATCACATAGAATGAAAAATATTAAAAACATTAATCATTCAGAGTAGAAGTGGTACTTGTTGTTGGCAGGTGATATTTTAATTGGAGACTTAGATATCAAAGATTTTATGTTTTCTTAGATATAGGCTGACCTAAAGACCTCTATGTAGCCCAGACTGGACTGAAAGTTGAGGTAATCCTCCTGCTTTAACCTCCTGTGTGCCTAGATTACAGGCACCATGAATTATTCACACTATTTCTCTATCTGTGCTTTGTAAGGAAACTTGGCAACATTTTCAAGCAATCAAAGAAAAGATTTAGAACAAATTGTTAAGGAGGGGAGAATTCCCATTATCTTTTCCGTGACTGAAAAAAAATCAACTTTCATAAATTAAAAGAAGGCACTTAGTTCATATCCATTACCAACTTACTCCGTGATTTCAATCCTTTTGTACAAACTCTCCTAGCATTTTTGCTCATTGCACATTTACCTCCAGATTCAGTAGGACCTGGAATGAATACTTTGAACTTTCACTCAGTGATAGAAGTACCTCAGATTATTATGAAACTCTACATATTAAAGCTGACTTTGGCATTTATAAAACATCTGCAGCAACAAAAGGCATTGAATGTAATTCCCTGAGGACTCAGAGCAGTGGCCAAGCTGCCCAGGACTTCAACCTTCAGTGGGTGACCTGGATCATGCCCAACAGAAGAGTCTAAAAGGGACTTTTCAGACACTTACTAGAGCTGGAGCATCCTATAGGGCTGCAGCTGTGGATTATCCACGGAGTGGACTGAACAGTGAGGCCAGGGTAGAGAACTGCCCTCTCTCAGTTGGCACTCACAAAATTGCTTCCTAGTTCTTTTGTGCAGGCCTAGATACTCCATTAAAATGCTTAGTAGCCGATGGGATGTCTCTTTCTTTCCAAAACCCTTCCAGCACAAGATCTGAAGAGCTTTACTCAGTACTAAAGAGGTATATTATCGCTTCTAAGAGAGCAAGTATTAACATCCATTTGGACTGGTTCATAGGTCAGTGCCACATGTCAATGTCAGTATTCAAAAACAATGCACAGGATAATGAGTTTGTGTATACATGTATCACTCTGAAGGTACAGGGACAGAGAAGTTGCACATACAATTATCCCTCTAGCAGTGTGTGCAACATTTGAAACCATGCTTCATTTGAATATCCTGCTCAGTTGCTTCACATAGATCTGTGCTGGCATACCATTGCCCAGTGCATGGAAGTGACATCATCTCTCTGTTCCTTTGTCCCGGTTTTTTATTTTGGCAAAATCACCTGTAGACTCCTCTGCAGACTTCTGAGATTTAAATCAATCTATGTAGGATTTGGAGAATAAATAATAGGAAGTAATTCTTTCAGTTGTTCTGTGAATTCCTATTTCTAGACACTACACTTAAACACATAAGTCCACTTCCTATTCCTTATTGTGTATGTGACGCCAGATATCTAACACTTGTGTAACAGCCATGTTCCCTCCTCTCACCAGTCCTTCTTATGGGTGCTTCTCCTCCTTGGTGCTCAGTTGGCAACACTTGAAACTTTGAGAATTGTTTCTGTAGTTTCACTTCTCAGTATATTGTGTCTGTGGAGAAAGGCATTGTGTCTGTTTTAGATTTGTAGAGCCCAAGCATTTTACCTTTACCTGAGATGGCAGCTATCAACAGTGGTCTACAAGGAGGATATCCAGCCAATTTAGATCTATAGGTATCACGTATTATTAATGTTATTTTATTAAATGAATTTGTTATGGTTTTGGGTCTCCCTGTGGAGCCTTGTCTGGCCTGGAATTTGCTATGTAGACCAGTCTGATCTTGAACTTGTGTTGGTCTTCTTCCCTCTGTTTCCTGTATGCCAGGACTATATAGGCTTGTACCATCAGGCACAGATTTCATTATAATTTCAGCTTTGATTTTTAGTGCTGGGAATGAGCTCAAGGACCCGCACGAGCCAGAAAAACACTCTACTATTGAACTATATTCCAAGACCAAGAGATGGTTGATAATTGCCCCACCAATCTGATTGCCACTAGCCACAGGAAGTGTGACTGTGTAGCAATGTCTAATTATTTTTTTCAATTTTAATCACTGTCTAAAAATATGAATAGTGACTGCTCTAGAGTTATTCAACATGTGTTTGAACCTGCTTCCATCCCTTGCAGTGTAGCTGAGGGAGCTGATTCTCTGAGACATCACTCTTCCATCTGTGAGACATGGATGAGCATCTTCTACCTCATGGGGTTGCAGAAAAGAGTAGAAATAAGATGCCAAAGCTAAAAAAGTGTGCCTAGCACAGGTTAATCACTCAGCATAAGCCAGATCTTATGATCATGTTTTGATTCTGCATTTCACAGAAGTTAATCCAGTTGAGCTATGCTTTTCTTAGATTGGCAGCTAAAATAAGCAGAATGGAATAGTGACTGAGTCAGCAAATAGGCTTGCATTTAAGCCTTTCATGTAGCAGAAATAAAGATGGATGGAGTACTGGATGTTTCTCTAATGAAGGGATGTGAGCAAAGGTATTTTCTTAGGTTTAACAACAACAATAATGATAATAATAATAACAATAATAATATGTTGATTTCAATATCTGTATTGTCTTTTAAAAGCACATTTTTAAATTGATGTGGCAAGTTCTGGATGTTTACTTGTGAAAACAAATCCAGAAAATGCAGAAAAAAATTCATTTTGTGTATATTTATAACACAAGCTATTTCTCTATTAATTATATTCCTAGTCTATTCAAATTGAAATAGATAAAACTTTCAGAGTCAACAGTCTGTTCAGAGTATTGGGAAATGAAACATGAACATTAACAAATCTATAAATAATATGAAGTTTTGCTTTTATTCATGAATGGACTATCTTTAATTACCATGTCCCTTCGTCAAAATTAACTTGAGCATTTTAATAGGCTGAGCTACAGAGAGGTGCCTCGGAGAAGAGACAGGGAAATGAGTCAAACCATGAAAGCCCTAGGCAAGTCATCTTCTGTCTCATGTCATCTTATGTTTGAGTGTTACGATGCTAGATTATTTCAAAGTGGAATCATATGAAATAAAAAAATTGCCTTAAGTGGGTGCTTCATGGAAAGGCTGATCTGGAGTTGCGACAGGAATATTGGAAGCACTAAAGCTAGAATCTGTTCATGGCGTGTTCAGAACAGAGCAGGTTTCAGTCTGCTAGGTGTTGCTCAGTCAGGCTGGTCTATTACAAAATGCTTTCAGAACTATGTTGAAAGTAGGTTGTGTGAATTCAGCCCTTCTAAAATGATTTTTTAACTGAATTTAGGTTTTTTGAAAATGAGTAACAAAAAAAAGCAATGTCAAGGGAGGCCGATATCAGCTAGCATCATCAACAAATATTTGCTGAGTTCTGGGTATCTAGATATGCACAGTGTGATCAGGCTTTCAAAGCATGTGGGAATGGGATTCTTTTCCCTTTAAAGTTTAATTCTTCAATGTGATCAATGGAAGCCTGTGCACCCTGTCCATGCAGCCCTGAGATTATATGCAAACATGCTGTGTGAGTGAGAACACAGTCACTTTCATGTGGGATACAGACCAAAGGGAATGCAAGATGCACCAGTATTTTATGTGTGTGTGGGGGGTGGGTGGGGGGGAGATGAGTGATCCACTAGTTACATGTGACTGAAGAATGTTAATTATTGGTATGCTTGTGTCCCATCTAACGAGAAACTGAGAGAAATCACCAATCCAAATCTAGTTTTCAGTAGGATGCTACTCTGCTGATTAGAGAACACTGGTATGGTGGAGAGACAGTCCAACAAACAGCACAGTGGGATCATTGGGGCTCTCCCACAATACAACTGGTAGTTATTAAGGTCAAAGGCTTATGTCCTGCAAGGTTAACAATAGCCCAGACCCAGGATCTGATTTGTCATGATTGGACAACAGAGACACTAGATTTGTCCTGAACATTGGCTTTTAGGTATATTAGTATGTTCCCAATTTTTCTTTCGGTCTTTCTTTCTCCCCTGATTTCTCTCTCCCACCTTAAATATTTCGACAGGTTATATGGCATGTATCATACAATTAGTAGACATGTGGAATATTTCCTTCTAATCATTTTTAAAGAATGCCCTTTCTGGTTATGTGGATTTCACTCCCACAGGGCACAGGGTGCTCTTTCACAATTGCAGATTCTATACTTTTCTGGATTTCTCTTTTGTTCCCTACAGAGCAGTTGATTCCACAGTAGTGTATTACTATGCTTAGAGGTCTTTTTATTGATCACAGAATATAGCTTCCTTGCAAAAAAATGAACATATAAATTGAAATTCTAAAAATAATTTTCTGTGATCACCATGATTTATATTGATAATGCTTTTCTGCATGGGGTTATTGTCATAACTATATTTAGCATGCTGAGATAGAGACATTGCAAATATGGTGCAATTGCTCACAAAAGCAAAGGATCCTGGAGATTTGCTGTGGCCAGGTGGTCTCCCTTAAAGACTTTCAGGGGCCTTATGTGACAGTCTGTCTATAGGATTCATCCATTGTGGTACAGATTCTCTGACAGTATTACCGTGAGTAACATTTCTAAAAGAGTCAATATAATGCTTATGACTGAAACGAGCATCTGCTATTATAAAATAAAGATCCCCTCTTATTATGATCTTCACTTAGTGAGAAGTCATACTTAGTGGGAAGGAAAGACAAGGAATTTGCATCACTATAATATTCTGCATATTGCCTTGGTTATTTCAGCATATAATGGTGGGTATTTTAGGGAAAGGCTTAATTTGAAAGAGACTTTGTAGACATCTTAGTATATCTGGTAGCAATAATCTGGAATAAGGATGGATACCATTGGTGTGTACCCACTGTGACCTTCTATGTTATGGCTCTTCTCTGCCGGCCTATCCACTGATTTGAACAAGAAGAACTCACAGAACTAACCCTTGTGAGTATTCTGGTATCTGGGCTTCACAGTGCTTTCAGGTTTCGCCTACACATTCTCATAGCACCACACTGCAGAAGCCTACTGGAGGATGCCAATCCAGTGAAAAAAATGAGAGAACTTATAAGCATCCAACATAAGCTGTCTGGAGGGTAGGTGAGCTGGCTGCTGGTTGCAGGAACATCACATGGTGAACGTGAAGCTGAGGATTTATAACTATCATTTTCTTTTATTTTTGGTAGATTAAAAAGAATTATTTGAGTGTGTGTGTGTGTTGTTTGCATATATATAATGGTGTCCCCAGAAGCCAGACAAAAAGATTGGATTTCTTGGAATAGACATTATATGTAGTTGTCTATGAGTTACCTGATGTGACTGCTGGAAATCAAACTGTAGCCCTCTGAGAAGGTAGCTCTTAAATTCCAAGTCATCTCTCCAGCCCTGCTCTGCCTTGTTCTGAGTTACAAGATCTGGGTTAGTTCATTACCTGTCTTGATATATCTGATGTGTTCATTAATTTTAAAGAAGTCCTCCATAATTTGGGAATTTTGAGCTAGAGTTATGAATTAGTAGTATGTCTCAAAAAGTGAAATGATTTATTTTAACATAAGAAATGAGATATTCCAGGTTTTTCCTAGAAAAGAATTATATTATAGTATAAATAGTATATAGTATATAGTAAATAGTATATAGTATATATTATGCAGTATACAGTACTATACAGTATATAGTATGGTTGCTAAAAATTTTATGTAAGTTTGAACTAAGAAAATTGTCTAATTCAAGTGTCCCAACACATGGAAGCATGAATATGTCATATAAATCAACTGGAAATCATCCATATTCTATTCAAAATATTAATGGCAGAATTCTCATGAGTATAAAAGGTCAGAATCACACTGATTATATGTACCTAATTATAATTCAGGTAGTGATCAAATGGACTATTTTATTGCATGAATAGAATTGATCACTTCTAACAAAACAGACCTTGATTTGGGAATTTGGGACTCAACCACAACATCTGTAATGAAACATAACTTTCCTTCTCTTGCAGACAACATCACTAACCTTTCCTTTTTGCCTAAGTCACAATTATTTTAGAGGTCTAAAAGGTTGGTTTTATTTGGTAATATTAAAAAGTCAAAATAAAAACCAAATGACTTGGGGAAACTTTGAACTTGCAAATGCAAGGTTACTGTTAGTCTATTCACATTATTTCTAAACCAACTTTTAAATCTTTCATATTTCAATACTTTTCTTGTGGACATTCTGGGATCAGAACTATAAACTCTGTAAGCGTGCTACAGCACAAAATGGAGACAGAAAGCCATAATGGTGCTCCCTGCTGGCAGACTCTCATCAGAGATGGAGACAGGATGGCATATTGTAAGTAGAGAATCCCCAGGTCCTGAGGCTGTAACGGGGAAGGTAGAAAGCACACCTGAACACCAAAACGCATTTGAATTCTTTGAAACTGCATAAATGGTGACATGTCACTTCAAGAGAGTCACCTGAGGTCAACTGCAATTACAACAGGCAGCCACTGGTATCTCTGGAACTCAAGAGGTCTCTTACTCCTCACCTACAGGAGTTTTTATCTAGAATGCCTCAGTCATTTGCAAGAAACCATGGTGAGAGACTGGATGGAGCAAAATGCTCAGAGGTGGGCATCACTTCCATACAAACCAAAGTGGTGACTGTTCTTATAAATGGATGCCAGATAAAAAACTTAAATGATTTTTTTTTATTGTTCTTAAGTTCAGGTTGGATTCTGTTGCTCCATGAGTTTGTTGCCAAGATTATTGAGAAAATACAAACAAAAGTAGCACTTTCCTTTAGAGGTTGGAATTTTCACCAGGGTATTCTGCTCTCTTGGGATATTGCTCATTCAGAGTTTTTGATATTGTATTGACAGAGTCCACGCTCCAGTATCCCTCATCCTTGATTAGTCTTTGTCTTTTTCTAGTCTCTTCCTCATATGATTTACATTAATATCAATGGTGGCTGAAGTGTTCTTTGGTTCCATTTAATGCATCTGGGTTGTTCTACTGGAGATAAAGCTGGGTCACTGGTGAACCAGTGGTCCCTGATGCTCTAGACTTCAGCTTCTGCACACAGTGGGAGCTCTTCACTATCAGATGCAGGCACATCACAACCAGGGAAACTGAGGTTTTAAGAGACAGGAAAAAAACATGGAAATGACCTGCACCAAGGTCAACATTGTCTAGAGGATGAAACATGGCCAAGATTTCACATGACTCACTGGTCACATGTGATGGAGGTTAATTAATTTATGTTTATTAGAAGTTCAGCAGATCAGCCCTGCAGCCTGCAGCACGTGACAATATGGTACACATATGATCATGCTGAGTGACTCTAGACATGAAGTAAAGGCTTATGGGAGGGGGGATGCTAAATAGTTTTTAACACTATAGACTTTTAAAGTTCTCAGTTAATCATGCAAATGCTTTTTGAAGAGTTTTAAAATTCTAGTGGAGGAACTAATTAGAAGAAATAACTTATACTATAAAAATTATCCCTTTTGGTGCTGGAGATATGGCTCAGCAACTTAGAGCATTTGGTGCTGTTGCAAAGGATCCGAGTTCAACTCCCAGCTTCCACATGGAGTCTCACAACAGTTTGTAACTTCAGTTCTGAGTTATATAACACCCTCTTCCACTATGGGTACCAGACATCCACATGGTTCACAGATAAACATGAGAGCAAGCATTTATAAACTTACACAAATCTAAAAATAAAATTTCCCAAAATATTCCTTTTTATATAAAAAAGCCCAGAGTCATTTCGTTCACTTTATCCCCATTGGTTTCTTTGAGAGACAGTGTACTCAACTGACCTGTTAATCCTTCTGGGCACATGGTAGGTTGGACTTCTTCTATGCCTTCAAAGTGGGCATGGTTATATAACCAACTTGAGTCAGCTACTTGCATGTATCAGAAATTTCAGGAGCCATGCAGGGTGCAGAATTTGAAAGCAGATTCCTGTGTGGAGATGGTGTCCCCATCAACCTGGGTCTGGACTAACTCAGTAGACCTGGAGATTTCTGGTCTAGTCAGGTTCTATCAATGGCTGAACCTAGAATGGAAGTGTTAGTTTGCTTCTCATAATTCTCGTTATTCTACAGGCTGTAAGGTGTCTTGGTGCAATCCAGACCATCTGGCAGGAATGATGCATTTTTAGATTAGTGCCCTATCATCTGATTCTCCCTCTGAGATTGGACTTTTTCTGGCAACTCTTGAAGACTTCTGAATCCTCATTCCAAATGCCAGCACTGAAGAGATTGCCTTGCTCCTAGTGAAAACATAAAATGTTGATATAATCCTCTCAAATGTTCTGATAAACTATGGCCCAACAACATTTATCCTATTCTTTTACAGTCCTGGAAGATGGCCACGTTGACATACCAATGTTATATTCATAGATTCCCCAGACAGTGAGGTTTATAGCATATGTTTCTATTTCAGTTTTGTAAATCAGTTGTAGCAGTCAAGTCAGTCATAATGTTCTGTCCAAAACAGGGGACAATTCTGGACAGGCATGCAGGGTGAAGGATTACGTGAGAGACCCAATGGCTGCGGATTTAGAAGGAGTATTGATATTGTAAAAGAACAAAATCAGCATATCTGAGACATAAAAATAGCACAAGTCTCCACATTAAATTCTATGAATCTCAGTTTGATCTATATATGATAAAATATTCAGGGGCTCAGAGGAATTAAATATTTTAGTTAGAGAAAGATAATTTAGCAAAAGTCTTTTGCAGTCTATCTGAAATGAACTTGACCCAGGGTGCGAAAGTGAGATAGTCAGGACAGGGCAGGTTTCAGGCCATGTATGAAGGTGAATTCCAGTCTCTGTGATAACCCTCTATGCCGGAGCTTCATAGCTCTCAGTCGCTACACTTTTGAATTATTCTCTTGAGATCAGTCAGGTACTATGTATGGGCTGGATAGAAAATAAAAGTGGAATACTGAAAACTAAAAACAGGATTGCCATATGGTCTAGTAATCCCAAATCTGGGTACATATCCAATGAATTAAATCGGGATGTCAAGGAGACATCTGCACTCTCATGTTCATTTTGGAATTATTCTCAATAGCCAAGACATGGAATCATGGAATCAATATAAGTGTCCATCAATAGAGGAATGAATAAAAAAAGCATGGATGTGACACACACAGAAACACAGATACAGACACACACATACACATATGTATATATATATGTGCATACATACACACACACACACACACACACACACACTGGAATACTATACAGCCTTTAAGAGGAATTAGATACTGTTATTCATGACTACGTGGACGAGGGAGGAAAATACATCAAGTCAAATATAACTGGCACAGAAAAATTTTATATGTTACGATATTTCTATATGGAGTATTTAAAATGTTGAATTCAAAGAAGCTGGTCATAGGTGGTTATCAGTGGTTGGGAGTGGGGGAGAGGATGATAAAGGTATTTATGATCAAAATGAAGTTATTCAGTTAAGATTATAAGCACAAACTTCAGTGAGTTGTTGTACTGCCCAGTCAACATAATTAATGATATGTTTCAAAATTTATAAACATGGATTTTATATTTTTATCACATATAAAAAAATGTCAGTTGGTACCAGATGTCTTAAAAACCTTGACCAACTATTTGTACAATATGTATATAGACAAAATATGAAAATATATGTCATAACCATGCACAATATTAACTGCCAAACATTTTAATTACATTCAAAAAGTTGAAAGATTGTAACAAAGTCGTATCAGAGTTTAAGAGGCATCTATGTGTATACATGTATATGCATGCATGCATGTATGTAGCAGGATTGACAGGAGTTTTTAAATTGAATTTACTGTCAAATTCTGCTCTTGCCTTAAATGGCTGTCTGTAACGAACTCCTTGAGAAGATACGTGTGAGGAGCCAGCTTGGATGTGGAAAGGCAAACTTCTGCATACTCATATTTCCAGTTATAAAAGATAATCGCTAGCCCAGTGAGGTATGGTTATTGGTTATTTTAAACTCTAACAATGCAAGTTTGAAAGTTTTCTTGAGTATCATCCTACAGGAACAAAACAAAATCCACATAACTTATGTATTTGCAATTTATGCCCAGCTAGAATTACAAACATGCTGGTTGTGGACATTTTGTCTTGAAATTGGTTGACTATCACATTAAATAGAACATGTGCAAGTATTTTCACTGGTGAATGAGTTCACAGATGCACAACAGGCTTTTAAATGCCTCTTCTCTGTAGTGACAATGTTAGCTTCACTCAAGTACATGTCAAACTTGACTTGTGTGTTTGGGGGCCACTGCACACTAATGGCAGACTCGGGACATGTTAATGTCATTAGTACCAAACAGAGCAACTTTCTTCCTGGTTAAACTATGATTATGAAAATGATGTTGGTAAATGTGAAAGGAAAGTGTTTTGTTCCAAATCATAAGCTTGATCGTTTTCAAGAAAAAATAATTCTCAAGCAGGAGCACATGTTCACAGCACTTGATTTACACATGTATGTGAGTCACTTGAATATAATATGATAAATGCAATTTAAGTTATATTCCTTATAATAATTACATTTTATATATTGAAATTCTTTTATGCTTAATATGGTTTTTCTCCATGCAAGTGCCCTGTTTGTTAGCAATAGGAAGCTGCAGCAGTGAGTAGTGTTTTCTCTGAGTACATGAGAACGTGTATGTAAATGCTGTGATTTTCGTACTGTGTAAATCGATTCTCCGATTCACATACATAGATTCACACTTTCTCTATTAAGAAGTGCTGCCAAGTGTGTGGCTAATAGCTAAGGCATCTGTGAGCAGGACTTCAAACCTAGACCTTCAGTGGATCTGCACAAAAATTCCATTTGTCAGCCTACATGGTATGTGACATCCACACCCACCCCACATGCGTTAGAGGTACTCCACTCGATGCCTCTACAATTCTGTTTGTTTGTTTGTCTCCTAAAGTAGTTGCTTTTTGAAACTCGGTTTGATATTTCCTTAAATCCTATCTCCCCCTGCTGGCTGTGCAATATGGAGCCTGCCTAGACAGCATAAAAAATGACCTACAGAGGTTAGAAGCAGCTAGTAAGAATAAATAAACATACACATGCACACACAGCAAAACCAAGTTTTTTGGCAGTGTAAACTGTGTCTTGGATTAGAATTTTTAAGTCAAGAGTTTATAAACATTTTATATAAACAGTAACAAAAAAGTCTCAGGTAAGAATGCATGCTTGTGCATGCAAAATAGTAAAGTGTGCTGTAGTTATAGCTTTAATTGTATGGTGTCATATAGATGGTTTGCTATGTGATTTATGGGAATATGAAGGAAACACACACTCCTAGATCTATATGTCGATGGTAGTCCAAGATCATCAATTAGCTAAGAAAAAGTTAGTGTGTTTTATATTACCTTCGTAGACCTCTCACAGCAGAAAGAGTTGTATGGGCCTTTGGGGATTTTCTACCCTTTGTGAAGTAGACAGGTCCTCTGATTAGGTCATTGAATGTGTAATGTGGAAACATTCACGAAGACATACATGGAAGCACAGGAAACATCGTTTTCAGAACTGTGTCTACATGGTCTACAATTTACATTAAATTGCTATGTTTTGGTTAAATGGCACCTTAGTTCCCAAGCAACTCTTTCAATAGTTGTTCCTTTAATTATTATTTAATTTTGTGGTTATGACTGGTTTTCAGTTAAAGAGGGTACTACTGACAAATTCAATTAAATGAAAATAGAAGACTTAATGGTCCATGCTAATGCTTCATTTCATACATAATATTTTATCATTTTCTGTGCAAATTTGTAATGAGTGCTTGGTTTGTATTAATAAATGCTTACATTTGGGCCACATAAAGTACAGTAATTAAAATATTTTGCTAATAATATTTACTTATAAGTGGTCTAAAAATAATTAATCCATTGATTCCAATTCCTTTTTAATAATTCAACTTTGAAGAATATGATTCTTTGACATCAAAAATATTCTCTCAGTTCTACTTTTAATAAAGCACCCTGGGTGCTCCTTTATTGTATTTTAATAGGGCTTTCCATGCATCTGTCACAACACAGTTTGCATTGACGAATGGCAAACAAAAATTTTAAACAAAACTACCACTTTTTCGATTTAGGAACAAAGGACATGTGTTCCGGATCTGATTTCCAAATATTTAAACTGAGAAATGTAACTGTTTATTATATTGAAACGAACAAGAGTGGGCTGTCTTTTGCTCTTTAAAGTAAATGTTTCTCTATGGTCTTCCCCCCCCCCTGCATAACCTATAACAGAAGCCATCTGTAGACAATTTACATTCCTTCTCATACCAAGAGAAGGTATTCTGCCTCTCCAAATGAATGAAGATCTTATTTATAAATACACTACAGAACCTTCTTCACAACTTGGTCTGCAAGAGCAGAGCTCAATGTCTAACATGTTCAGCCTGATACTTACAGGCAAAACAGGAAAATAAGAATTTTATTATGTAATTTATAAGGTGGGAATTGATACATTTGCTTAGGGTTATTCCATTTTCGACATTAGATGAAGATAGGGCACTCACAGGATTTCTGAAATGTCTTCTTCAGAACTGCAATCAAGATATCAGATCTCATGAGAGCTCCAATAGGAAAATTCAACATGTCAATGACACTGTATGATGTTATTTTTCCCTCAGTACATTTCACCATTGATTCTGAGATTAAGAAGAATGAGACATAGAAGGCCAAAGTCACAGAAAGTGTTGAAATTTTAATATATAGGAAAACAAAAGAAAAACCCTTGAGATAACTTTGTCTTTAAAGATTACTAACTATGGAGACAAACACAACAGAAGCAGAACAAACTAAAGTTTTGAAATCACTAAACCTTAACATGCCATTTCTTAAAATTAGAGTTAGAACTCATCATAGAAACCTTGTGTTTGTAAGCACTTAGAAATGATAGTTGTTGTTGTCATAGTGCAGCAGAAAGGGTTCTATGATGGAGTTTCTGTAGGTTCCTTCTCCTTTTAAATGCATGGCTGTCTGGTCTGAAAACAGAACCATGAGTTATTGCTATTACTATTATTATTAGTCTCTGGGCAGAGGCTAATGACAGGAAGACCTCATGTGCAATTCATAGGTGCTTTGAGCAGTTAAGATTTCTTTCCAAGTTATGTTCTAGATCATTCTGAACCATCAAGCCTAGTGATTTTTTCATTTAAGACTGACACTTGGACTGGGTGTGGTAGTACACACCTTTAACTCCAGCCCTCAGGAGGCAGGAGCAGGAGGCAGATCTCTGTGAGTTCAAGGCCAACCTCATCTAAAGAGCGAGTTCCAGGATAGCCAGGTACACACACAGAGAAACCCTGTCTTGGAAAACCAAAAAAGAAAAAAATGTCAACACCAAATAATTTTCAGTGGTGTGAAAGCACATATCTACTGATATGAAGACATTAACAGAATATACTAATGCATACAGCAGTATGGGACTTGGGACACAAGAGTAAAGTACATGTTCAAAGAAGGTATTACCATCAGAATAGACAGTTAGCCACATGCACCATGGACTAGCTGAGGTCTCTCGAAGGACCAATGAATTCTATAGAGTTTCCTGTGTATATGGAACCTGGTGTCTCATGAGCATCAGAAATGGCAAAGTTGAGCACAGAGTCTACAGAGAGAGGCTCCCTTCTTCAGCACAATCTGCTGTTGAGGAAATGACCAGATTTGATGGTTTGGGCTAAATATTTCACTCCAAGAAAGTAATCCAACTAAACTTGACCTTTTTTCCCCTTCATACAATGGGTTCCTTCCTACTCACCAAAGCTGTATTTCCTCTCATCCTGAAATGTAGGCATGTCCAAAGGTTGGCTGTAGGTGTAAGTCCTTGGGCCATCAAATCTCAAATACTGGAAACTTTCAAATTAAAGAATGAGATTCAGGAGGCTAAACATTTTAATAGTGTTAAATGCAGTTAACATTTAAATATGTTTTCTCTATTGTAATCTTTGAATCAAAAAACATTTTTTTTCTAACCCTTAAAGGAATCTTCCTGTATAGAAGGCTTCTTTCAAAGTATTCATGACTGAATCATTTCTCCTTTGGAAGTTATGCTTGCCCAAAAAGATCTGCTTCTGCATCTTAAATGGCAAAACACGCCAGAGCATCAGGTAACTGGTGCTTTGCACAGACTTAGGTCTCTCTGTTCTTTTCATTTTATGCATGTAACAGGCCCTCAGCAACTGTTGGCTCAAATACAGGAGATGTAAAACTTTGATGTAGGTTTGCCTTTAGAAAAGTGGATAAATATACCCACTGGAGTCCAGGTCTGGCCATAGTAATCACTGAGAAAATGAAGCCACTCCAGTTTACAGTGATGAGGAGATGACAGAGTATTGCCTAAAAAGAAAAGGAGACAGGTACTTGGTTCTCATTGCTTGTTTTATAAAGTATCTCTTGTTTAGGAATTGATGAAGCAGAGATGGACACCACGGTAGCAGTTCTCAAATAACACAATATTGAACAGATGAAAGTATGGCTCCTGAGGTCTTCATTTTAAGGTTATATTTCCATTTAAAGGTTTAAGGACTCAGTTTCTAGGTCTCCTACAGAGTGGATTCTTTGTGTCCTCTGCTCATGTGACAAGATGCACACATTCGTCTGAGACACATGTGTATCTTGTTGTATTACCAGAATAAAAAGTGTCAAATCAGCACTTTAGTCCCAACTGAAATTACTAAGTAATTTAGTTTGGAGCAAAATATATCATTAAAGAAAACACATGCCCTTCAGACTCTCTTGATCATATATTTTCTAAACTGTGAAATTAAATCTATAATTCCCTAGGAACCATACATATTAGTAAAGATATTTATTTACTATTAAAGTAATTCGGAGCCTGTTTTGGTTTGTTTTGGTTTTGGCCTGGATTTTATCAAGTGGGAATTTTGAACCATTAGTTTGACTATAGTAACTACCATGGATTCTTGCTATCAGGAATCACTCATTGAACCCAGCATCTAGGGAAGTGGAAAGCTGTCCGAAGCAGATCGTGGTTTGGTGGGGAAAAAAGTTTGGTTTCATCATAATGGTTGGGGCTCAGAAAAAGACCTTTCATATGAAATGTAGCTAATAAATTAAGATTATAAAATAAACACAAGCATACTCAAGCCTTGTTTAAGGAGGCAATGGTATGTCAAGCCAACTCAACACAAGGAGGGTCCATCAGCATCCGTTGCAAGATTGCAGTCAAATGTGAATGCTTTCATGAAGACATAAAGGATGCTCTAGTCAAAAGTTATTTGCAAATCCAGAAGGGTGCACTGATTTCACCAATGGTTTGGTTCTGGCAAGAACTAACTAAAGTAAAGTAAAGTAAGTAAAAATTTAAAATGTAAATGATGCTATTTACTGAAATTATTTACTAGTAGTGACTTTATTTTCTCTCTCTATGCTAACTCATTTGCAGTATGTTTTTATTCAAGGATTCTGGACTTGCCTAGGCTTTAAGAAATGGAATATTTAGACTAAATGGAGTTTGTGATGGATTGTGTGTAGTCTATTGTTAATTGTCTGCACTGGCTTTCCATGTTTGGAATCAATCCAGTGTATCATACCAGGGCATTTGGAACATGTCTGTTTAGCAATGTCCATGTGCTAAAAATCCTTCCGAGAGTTCTACTGAGAGAGGATTAAAACTTGTCACTCTGCCAAGTGGCAGATCTTTGTTGGTCCTCTGCTGTGCACAGAGATGTGAGAGCTCATGTTACAGGTTAATTGCTTTCAGGGGCGGAGTAGCCTAAGTAGGGTTTGCCTTGGCTTAGCAGAGTATTAATAAAGAAACCCAACACAACTTGACCACCAATACCAGGGGCAGAGAATTCTGGCAGACCAAGGCGGCTGTTTGCCTGTGGGAAAGCCCGACATGCTAGGCCCATCTGATATGCACAACGCACAAGGAGTTTTTTCTAATTGGTTCCATTAATGTTGAGCAAAAGGGATCCTTTTCTTCAGTATTTATGAGAATCAAGCAAATAGTATGCAAAACATTATGTTTCGAGCAAAAAATGAGAATGAAAACAAATTCCAGGTTTCAGACAGAACTTTGGAGGACTGAGGTACTACCCACTCCTTGGTAGGTTTCTTCAGCTGAACACAGCTCTGATTATTCTGCTTTACTTCAGTTTTTTTTTTCTTAATTGAAAATAAGATTGTCCAGGAGTGAGACTTGGGTCCTAATTTTATCCACTGCATTTTCTTTTCCTGGCCTGATTATAAACCCCCTCGGGGGGGGGGGGAAATCAGCCTTCTTTGTACAGTGAGAATGGTGCGCATCTTTCTAACAGCCTGAGCAATACTAATTATCCATTCTGTACTTAGCAAAGTAGACGGCTGCGACTACGCACGCTTGCAGAGTCCGCGTATGCGGAGGTAGCTGGCCTGTCAGCGTTTCCATTCTGTGGGAAATGCTTGAATAGACTTAAGAAACGGCAAGGCTGCCTCTTTTGCTTCAATCTACATTGCAATTTTAGCAAGCCAGCATTACTCCGAGCGGTATACAGTATATCCTAGAGTACACAACGTCCAATCTGAATCCGTGGGATGAATTAAAATACCATATACTAAAGAGCTGTTCAAAAATAGTAAACTACTGTAGCTACCAGCTGCAATCTCTTATTTTGCCTTAAAACTCTTCTCCATTTACATAAGGCCAGCTTATGGCTTATCCGAGCTATACCTCTTAATAACAGGATGAAACTGCCTGGCTTGGAACATTATACAGCACTGCTTAAGTCTTTACAAGGGCTGAGGTGTCTCCCTGCGGGGGAGGCAGCATGCAAAAGGCACAGTCCACAGTAAAACCAGATATGCCTAATGTTTTCCCGTTCTCATGCTGCCGCTAGCCTCTAATCCTGCATTTCTACTCCAGCGATTCTGTAGCAAGAAACACCCATAGTTAACAATGTTGAGACCAGTGCCCCATGGCCGACCACCTAGAAAGAACTGGTCTGTGTTGTGAGTCTGGTCCCTGAGCTCAGCGCCTCGGCTTTCTGCTTGGCTAGCACCGGACAATATCCCACACTCAGTTTCAAAATGTGTTGTCAGTCAGAGCTCGGCACCAGCGCGACCTCAAAGTGGGGGTGCAGCCTTGGTCAGTGACTAGTGGCCTGGTGGTTGAAGCAGGGTGGAAGGGCGCACTTTGGGGGAACCGACATTCGATTTTCCCATGCTCTGACAACGAGCAGTCCACAGGAGTTTTTCTTTTATCTTCCCAGCCGGCCCTTTCTGCCCCTGCCTTTCCCTATTCACCTCTCCCCCACCGTGCCCTGCCCTTGCTGAAAGAAAAAGACCTAAGTGCCACAAAAGGCCAAGGGTAGCTCAGTTTCAGACCCCAGGGCAACATGTGTTCAGCGAACAAGAGTGTAAGAAACACTGCATATAGCAGTTACTGCTGTAGACATCCGAGGGTCTGAGGCAGCGCTCTTTGTAGCCATGCATATTTATTGACATTCAATGAGGTTGTGCTGCATACCAGACAACAGCTATTGAGAACACAGGCAATCTTAAAATGATTAAGGTCCCAGAGTTTACTAAAGACATGGAATGCAAAGAATCATGAGAAAGCCATAGAATATTAAAAATATTAATAATGTCAGTTCTAATAATTCAATATGAGATTTATTGTAGCCCAATCCTGCTCCAAATGGCAGACCCTGTCTTCTTTTTTTCCTTGAGAGTGAACAAAGATCACGGAACAGATTGTAACCTGGGTAAATTGCATGTCTGTTTACAATTGTATTTCACATATTTTATATATCATTTGCAAACTATTCCCCAAAGAAATATGCATCAAACTTTTGCAGGAAAAAAAATGAAGATTTGATGACAATCTGCTTTTGCTTTCATTTGTTTCAGATGCTGCTGAGATCTTTGTATCTGTGCAGCATCCCAGACTAGGGATCAGTGGGTCCTTTTGTTCTTTCTGCCTTTACATGGATAAACTACATTTCTTGTAATGATATCACCACGATTAGGTAAAAGGGATGGAAGAAACAGAAACCTCTTCCAGAAGACCGCAGCTCATCATAAATGTCTGATCAGACGTGTGTGTGTGTGTGTGTGTGTGTGTGTGTGTGTGTGTATCATTTGCATCTAACTCTTACTTGAAAAACTCAAGTCCCACTCCCTGATACTTGTCCTCCCAGGGGCACAGGATTCATGAGCTCCAAGTCTTGTCATCACAAAGACATCTTAGGTTATGATTTGAGGAGAGCAGTTAAGTGTTGCAGCAATTTGGGAATGTGTTTTGTAGTCTGCACTTTGGAAACGGGAAACTTCCCTAGTAATTAATTGGTACAACTGATTTAGCTGTCAAGATGAAGTCTTATCTTGCAGTCGCTGTTTAACCATTAGAACAACCCGTGGTGACTGCTTGGGAGTGTGACTCTCAGAAAACATGGGGAAAGGGCAGAGATTCAGACCTGCTTGCTAAATGGCTTCATATGGCTCAGTCTTACAGTATATTAATTGAAGCTCTCTACTTCTAAGTCAGCTCAGAGTTCAGACAAAAAGCACTCTCTCATTAAGGAGAGACATTTCTATCCCTCTACAAATAAGGGCTCTTCTATCATACTCAGGCTAAATACTATTGTACACTTGATATTCAATTACTGTTTGTACTTGAATTTAAAGCATTAAAATACATATTTTTTTAAAATGCAGTTAAAATCATTATAAGAAAAAATGTATGACTACTATTATGTCAAGTTGTACATAGGCATCTAATAAATATATGGAATGACTAAGGATAATAAAGTCAGGGAGTAAAAGTAAGCTTTGACTTAGGATCTAACACATACATTTCATAGTAAATGATAGGGATCACCAGAGAGGCCTGTTAAGGAGCACGGGAAAGGGAGCAGTTACTCATTGAAAATGCTTTTGACCACTCTTGACCTTCGAGTTTCCAACTTAAAGGACACATAAACAACACTATACTCTAGCAAGTTGCCTTCATAACCTGCAGGAAATGGGACCGAATATCCTGCAGCTATTTGACATGCACAATTTAGCAATTATGTGGTTGGGGAGGAATGATTTTGTTAAGCCACTGGGGACTGCTGGTGTTTACAGCCTTTGGAGATTTATAGAAAAACCCAAAGTCTAACCGAGCACAGTCGACATCACAGTAGCTGTGTGAGCAAGCAGTTGACAGGAAAAGCAGACTTGGACAATTTCACGTACTTACATCAGTCTAAACTCAGAAGTTGGAGTAAGGGAGAGTTCAAGGTCTTGAGCTGAAGCTATCCTCTCCTGTATTTAAAGGATGGATGTCTAAGTATCACAGGAAAAGTATTAAATTACAAATTTAAAAAATAACTTTCTCTCCAGGTGAAGAAATATTAATGTTTAGTTTGCTTTCCAGCTAAAAGAAGTTGCCATTTTTCTCCTAGCTTTGAGACCATTACAATTTTTATTTATTTTTATTTTCTAGGACGTGCAGAAGTTACTGGCAAGTTGAATAGAGCCATTGCTTTAAATATTTCAGTCTAATTCAGGATTCCTGATTTGTTTCCTCCGTGAATAATTTAAAACTCTTTTCTTTTGTTTAGTTTCCATGATAGGAAAAATGTGGTATTTACATTTTGCTTTTAAAAAGACAAATAGATTAAAAGTAGGAATTTTTTTCATCATAAAGTAAAATCATGTTCAAACTTTTCTATCCTTTACATGCAAGCAGAGCCTAGCACTCTCAGCTCTCCATTCAATGGGAATGAATTCCACAGTCCTATGCCCTCATCAATCAGGGACAATTGCAGCAAGCATGACTGGGTCCCCTCGCCCTAATCCATTCCCTGCTGCTTGGGCACTGCCTGCCAAATGTTGCAGGAAGTGACTGGAATATGCACAGCACTCCAGCCACACCCTCAGGGTGCTTGTGGGTCACTGCTATCCCCACAGAGAACCCAGAGCATCTGTTCTGTAAGCCCAGTCAGCTTGCAGAGATCCTTTCTCGCAGGGATCTGTGATCCTGCCAGCTCAACACGTGACATGAAGCCAGCAACCCACACTCACCCCTGCTCCCAGTGTCTCATCCAGGATATTGAAGTTGCAGTTGAAATGCAAAGCCTAGATTTCAGCTTTGTTTTATTAAATCAAAGAAGCCAAGCAAGTAAAAAAGAATTGCCTGAATTAGATAACGAGTTAATTATCTAAGGAAGGGCATACAGACGTGAAAGGAAGGGGCCATAGTGACAGAAGCAGGAGACGAGGAAAGATTGTTTGGCACAGAAATTGGCTCTTGGTGCTCCAAGGACCTCGGAGTAGACTCCTGCTTCTGATGGAGCCTTCTTGCAAGTGTGATTTTCAGCATATGGAATGCAGAAGTATAGGACTCCCCAAACTAAGTCACACAAAATTGATATTCACCCGTTGGGACTTAGGAACTTTTGGGGACCTACCTGGCAAGGAAATGCATGTGAACATGTTCCACAATGCAGCAGTACTGTGATGGCTCTTGGACTGTGCCTAATGTGCTCTTCTTGAACAGATGTACTTTGTGCCTTGCAGCCCCTGCACAGAAATACTGGCAGAAAGTCTCCTGCTTTAAAGTGTCTAAGCATGAGGATTTTCCATGTGCTGAGCAGCTGAATAAGAGTGTGTACGTTGTGCATGACTACCGAATTCCTGCATCTCAAGAAGCCATACTGGTGATGCTTTTGGTGGTGTTTCATAAAGAAAATTGGAAAGAAAAACTGGTCTACTTCATGTTAACATTAAAGAAAACCATTGGGTTACATTTATTATCTTGTTTTCTTAATATATCAGACTCTCCGAAAGATCACACATACACAGGGGCTATCACCTGATATCTGCCCATCTCCACAGGATCCTGGCAAGTACCAATCATGACTACTGTCCTAATGTGGAAACTTCTTAGTTAGTATCCTGGGTTGGAATCCCTAAATTTTGTGTGAATGATGATCTTGTCAGAACCTTCTGTGCCTTCTGATGAGATAGAAGACAACTCATGTATAGATGTGCATCAACTGTTGAGATAAGAGAAAGCAAATCAAGTGCTCTTCTTGATTCCTGACATCAATCAGGTGGTCTCTATAGTTTCCTTATGTCTCCACTGAGGTTCCCTCTCCAGGCCTCACCCAAGGCACATTCTGCTTATTCTTTGCTTCCCTCCCCAACCCCCATCTATGGAAGACTTTCTACAACTGAAGTGATCCCTCCCTTCTGCTCATTTCCTTTTGTCTTCCACTGACTAGAATGTAGTTTTACTGAGACAGAGGAATTGTTTTTTGTGGTGGTGGTGGTGGTGCTGGGCAGTGGTGTTTATTACTCTATCCTACTGTACAGTCTAACCCAAACTCTCACCACGATTCTTTAAATATGTATTGACTGGAAGAATAAATGAATATATTAATAAATGAATGAAAATGGAAGATTCTTTCTAAATATATGTTGGGATCCTGAGAACTTACCTGAAGTTTTCTTTTCTTTTTTTCCCCGTTTTTCTTTTTCAGTGCATTTATCAGAAATATTATCTTTTCAAATCTTTTGTTCCAAGTAGAATATTTTTTTCTAAATACATATTTCTTTCAATGCATTTTCTGTGGATCAAGTGATGTTAAGTAGAGCATGGGGGTGAGTGTTTTGGTCACATGGGTAAAAGCTTTGCTGTTGAAATTGTTCAGTACATTATGAACGGCCCACTGTGTTCAGTGCATGGATGATGCTGTAGAGCCCAGGAAGATGGCTACAGACCCAGACTGTGACAGCCCAAGTGGCCAGGCCTACAAGCTATGTGTGAGTGGCTGCCTGTCATCTTGGACAGTTAGGAAGAGCAGCGGGGCTTTGCTCTCCTCATTTATAAACACTGAGCATAGGCTTATTCTCCATTCTAGCCTTAGAGCTGCTATTAGGAAGTTCTGGCACCATCTCCTTGTTCTCTGAACAGTGTCCCTTTTCACCCTGTAGTGACAAGTCACTACCATCTAGACATGATAGATATTTAAGAACATATGAATGGAAACCGTGCTGGGATACAAAAATGAGAACAGGGCAGCCACCAGGGAGCACAGTTCCATGCCTTCTCCCATAGATCTTTACTTTTTTACTCTTTTTTTCTCTTTTTAGAAAAGCACTTACAGATTTATTAAATCAGGGCAAGAAAGAAGATGCCTAATTTTAAGTGCACCCCTTCACGCCAAATAGCCTTACTGCAGATAAAAAGATAAAGCAAGCCTGTACTGAAAGGCATATGATTGCAATAAGAAAAGAGAGCAAATCCTCTCGGGATGGTAGGGGGAGGGCAGGTACACATGTTTAGAATTACCAGGATAGCTATTTGTCCTCCCCATACTCAGGGAGGGATGCTGGTGTCATCACTGAGCACACTGCCTTGAGCTAGCACTTGGGTCTCTCATGAAATATCTTTGTCACTTACTTTAAGTGGGACTGTTAACACCTTTGCTATTTCTCTAAAAATGGGATTTGCTGCTGCCTTCTTTGTTTTTTTTGAGTTAGAAGAAAGATTGCTATAAAAGGGAGCGTTAAGCAAGTTAGCAAAGGAGACAATATTTCCTTAAAAGGGTTTCCTTTTGATTCTCCACCTTACTGAACATATGACAGAACATCTAGTACAAAGACTCACTGGAGAGATGTTGAAACTCAGTTACCTGTGTTAGTGAACCACCTACAGATCTTTAAAAAGGACCCAAGTATGAACCAAATGCTTTTTTATTTGTGTCTCTAGTGCCTTATTAATTTAATGAAATGCCAGTTGACTTTTTGCACAGTAGAAAAATGGCCCAAACAGATCATAAAATATCCATCCTAACTATGAGCCAGTGGAGAGTACTTTTAATGCTCTTCTGACTGCTCAGCATGCACGGAACATCACACATACCTGGACAGCATCTCTGTTTAGTTCCAAGGATTGAGAAACCAGTATGGTATTTGTTCTAGACAAGTGCTTTTTGTTCCTATTGATTTTTTGAAACACGTAAAATCAGCTGACCAGATTTTTAATACTAGGCATCCTTTAATATATAATATATATTATTATATACATATATTATTATCCCTTTGTCTCTTTATAGACTTGTATATTTGCCTACACTCACCAGACCATGGTCTTTTCTTCTGCCAAATATACTTGGCTATCTTCCCACAAAATACCTTCCTGAACAATGTGGGTTGGATGTGTGGTGTATGCATGTATGTATGTATGTATGTATGTATGTATCTCTATCTATCTATCTATCTATCTATCTATCTATCTATCTATCTATCTATCTATCTACGTATTTATTTGGCATAGAAAAGATCTACCTAGGAATGCTGTCTCTCTATATATATATTTCATTACCTCTAATTTATATCCAAGGTATTGAAAATGCTTTCCAAAAAGAAGGAATCTGTGGGTATAGAACATTCCAGAAGAGGCAACTACTAAAATCCTGAAAAGCTACAAGCATCTCTTTGCTGATCCATCTTGAAACAGCTTTAGCATGCTTGCTTGGTTTAAATGTGGGTTTTTGTTTTTGTTTTGTTTTGTTTTGTTTTGTTTTTGAAGTTTTATTGCTGCTAACTTATTGATTTATCCTTTATTAATAATTAAAACAGGATGAATCTTCAGAGAATTGGTAAGTGAATAGATTAAGTCCAAACACATGTCCTGGTACACATTCTTCAAATCTATTGACAGTTTACATAGAACCTAATTGTGGGATGTTCCAGCAAAGCTCTTCCATTCTCTCTCTCATATCAATTCATTTTGCACATGCTCTCTTTAAATCTCAACTCTGGCTAATACTCTCCAATAGCTCTATATAGCTTGCTTCTAGGATTAAGTTCAGATTCTTGTAGTTCAGAGGTTCTCAACATTTCTAATGCTGCATTCCCTTAATAGAGTTCCTCATGCTGTGGTGACCCCTGAACCATAACATTACTTTTGTTGCTACTTTTATTTTTTGCTACAGCTATAAGATATAATGTAAAAATCTGATATACAGGATATATGAAATGCCACCTCTGTGAAGGGGTCTTTCAACCCCTGAAAAGGTTTCAACCCATAGGTTGAAATTCACTGCTATAACCTATGTGATGAGCATTGTGCTAATCAGGCCCTCTTTGTCTTTGTAGACTTGTATATCAACCTACACTAACCAGACCATGGTCTTTTCTTCTGCCAAATATATTTGGTCATCTTCACACAAAAAAACCTTCCTAAACAATATAGGTTGGAAAAAGTTGCATCTTTTTCATGCCTCCTCTGAGGAGTAACTTACCATTCTAGATTTTGACATTTTATTATGCATTTAATATCCTCCTTCTTCGAGGTCATGGTCAAGGTCAAAGTCTTATCTTATACATCCATTTTTATTTCTACTTCCTTGCTACCCACCTTATTTAATGAAGTCTTAGGAAAAAATTCTTATTACAATAATAATAAAAACCCCTGCCAATTGACATATAAATAAATCATTAAAATTTTTGAATGTTTTCTTTATTTACAAATTAATTTCTGACAATGTTTATTCATAGACTTCCCTAATAAAATGCATTATTTATTATTCCATTTGACTTTTAAAGTACCTCTATTAGACAAATGTACTAAGTATGAGAAATAAACACACAAACAAATGAAAAAGTTTAATTGAATCCACAATGACAATGCTAAATTTTTTTCTGGAAATAATTTAAGGTTTAATAATCCTTTACCTGATTACTAACTAGATATATATTATAAAATTGAGCTTGAAAATCATGTGTGTATGTATACGTGTGTGTGCACACCTATGTGTGCATGTGTGTGCTTATGTGTGTGTGCATGTGTATGTATGTGTTTATGTGTGCATGTGTGTATGTGTGTGTATGTGTGTGTGCCTCTGTGTGTGTGTGTGTATGTGTGTGTATGTGAATGATTTTGTGTTGCTAGAAGTTGGAGGATAGGAGGATGAAAGGTTGCAGTCTGAGAACAGTAGCCTAGAAGATCATGACGTAGAAGGTAAGTCAGCTCACATTGTGTGAAATATCTGAGTTCTAGGATGGCACTATCTGCAGATAGACAAGGAGCTCTGCTGCAGAGACAGCTTTAGGGAGAACAGAACCTATAAGAAACTACAAAGCAACAGTGATAGAGTAGAATCAATAATCTAGACTGACATGTAAAAGTTAAATTAAAATTCCAGTCTAAATTAACCTAAGGCAGACATATAAAATATAGGATGCCCAGGTAGATTTGAATTTTAATGTGAATTATATTTGGGTTATAAATATATGAATAATAAGTAATTATATTAAATATATATCCTTTAATAGGAAATTTACAACTCAATAAGATCAAAGAAGAGTAAAAAATAAACAAGGATTAGAAGTCAGTATTAGGAATCTAATGCAAATAAATTTGCATAGATCCTTTTCCTTGTCTTAAAATTAAAAAGGGGTCATAATTTTAAAAAAATTCTAATAGTTTAAAGAACTATGCATATATCTTAAAAATAAGTAGCAAGATCATGGAACTATTCCATTAACAGCACACAGAGAATTAAATGGGAAACTAACTGCTCTCAGACGGTATGGAGTCTTTCTCCACCAGAGAAAATCCATGTCTGATCCTGTTACCCTGCTCAAAAACTCATGGTTTGGGGGGGGGGTGGTCAGTGCCATAATCCCTAGTGGCAAATTCACTATGATTATTAAATTGACAAAGCCCCAAAGGATTTCTAAATATTTGTGTTCATAGCAATATATACGTACTACTACCAATCTTCACCAGAAAGACTTCAGTGAACACCAGTGAGTTCAGAGACTTCTGCAAGAGGCTGAAGATGAATTATGAATGAATGTTCAGGGCTAAACAAGACATTATAACATCCCCTTATGGAAGAGATAGCAGAACTAATATAGAGACAAAAGATATAGAGAAGGGCTGGGAAATTATATATTTGAGGCATGGTAGGCATTGCAAACACTGTCACATCAGTTGTAGGTTCTTACTGTGCCTATACAACTGTGTCTGTCCACCTCCAGTCATGAAGAAGAGAAGGATTTTACAGGCTCTTCCTGCTAAATTAATGGCTAGTGATAGATCCTTTAGGGGCAACAGCCATGTCCTTCAGTTGTATCCTCAGTGGTGACTCTGCAAAGTTTCAATGAACAGTGCTGATTAAAATGAGTTATAAAACAAAAATGTAGGATTGTGGAAGGGGGAGATAGGTAGGGTAGAAGAAAATGAAAGATAGTGGGGGTGAGGAACACATTATGTGCACTTATAAAACTGTGAAAGAATAATGCCAATCAATAAAATAAGTCAATAGAAAGCAGAAAATGAATTAAAAAGACAGGGAATTGAAAACTAAATGGCTAGAATATAAAAAAGGAAGATAGGAGAGAGGAATCTAATATAAAACAGACTATGATAGTAGACTGAAACTAATCTACACAAACCATTAAATGATCTGTTGTCATAGACTGAGTATGAACTAGACCTGAGAAGCCCAGTATTTTAATGATTAGTGTACAGTTAGGGGCGCCATCTCAGGAAGTCATGAAGCCCTAGGAAGCAGGTGGGAGGGGGAGAAAAGGATGCTGAGGCTTGTGTGTAGAGGTGAGCTGTCTCTGATTCCTTCCTGCTTGGCTAGTGACGTGAGCGAGGTGTTCAGATACGAACAGTGGCCACCATTATATCCTGCCCAAGCACGCTGGACCAAGAGACCATATACTGAAGAGTCTGGAACCAGAAGCCAGAGTAATCCTCACCTGTGAGAGGGGTTTTTATTAAGTAATTGATCAGAGCTGAACAAAAGTGAGAAATATGGTTTTAAATACAATTATTCAAACTTAAAATTAAATCTTGTCAGACTTAAGAGCAATTTTGGTATTTGTACTTTAAAGTTGGAAAAAGTGTCCTTAATACAATCATACATTTTGTCTGTCTATTTTGAAATACCTGGCATGAAATTGATGATTTCAAAGTAAGAGTCACAACTGGTAAAGTAGGGAGATTCAATAACATAAAAGCTTTTACTTTGCATACACTGAACACACCTCTAAGCAGGTAAGAGCAAGTTTTGAATAACCAGCAGGACAGAAGAATATGATACAGAAGTCTATGATGCATTGTTCTTAGAAGATGTAAATAGCATGGTGAATGAAATTAATCATTTTAATAGAAAATTGCAACCAATAATGCAAAGCTTGTAATATTTTCACAGAATAAAGACTCTTCCCCAAAGATTCTGGCTATAATATGGCCCTAATTAAGTAAGGCTCAATTACATTGTGTATGTTCTCTGATAAGAGGAGACTTAAGATAGGCCTCAGTCACAAAAATCTACCTTAAAATTCTTCATGTGTACTGTCCATGAACCAATCAAACGAAAGCATGTAGGCACTACTGTCTAAATAATGCTTATAAAATAAATGAAGCCTTTCTGATAAAGTCATGTTCACTTTAAAATATACATGCTAAGAAGACTGTTAATGATGTATGCACCTCAAGAAACATCAGAAGACTGTGGAGGGTGAATGAGGAGTGGCACCTCCACGATAAAACTCTGTGTGAAAGAAGCCACTCAGCGGAGTGACACATCTTTCTCAGAAATCCACTCAAATTGACAAAATGGTCTCCAGATTAGTCAATAGAAAAAGAGAAGAAGACACAGATTACTAACATCAGAGTGGGAAGAAAGCTTATCACTAGAGACTTTGCAAGGACAAAATAACAGGACATCTATCAACATGATATTAACATATCAACAGTACCAATGTGCAACAATAGGCTATTCTAAAATAGGCTGGGGAGATGACTCAGCAGTTAGGAGCACTGACTGTTCTTTCAGAGGTCCTGAGTTCAATTCTCTGCAACCACTTGGTGGCTCACAACCATCTGTAATGGGATTCGATGTGTCTAGATCAGTGTGTCTGAAGACAGCTACAGCTTACTCACATATATAAAATAAATACACTTAAAACAAAAACAACAGGCTATTCTATAAAAAGACATATTTTAAAGTTACGTTTGCTTACATAACAGTATATTCCCTGAAAACTGCAGCATATTGACAAATGAAGAAATTGAAAACAAATATAGTCCATAGTTATTAAAATAAGTTGGCTATTAAAACCTCCCAGGTATCTCTAATAAAAGTCCAAAAGGACTTTCTGTTGGGTAGTTTTCAATTTTTAAGAAATATGTTCCTGGAGTCTTGTCTACTCTTTAGACAGCAACAGTTGAATAGCCCTTCCCAACTCAATGAAGGGAAGAGGTTTAAAACTCTGCATCTTGAGCTAATTTGTATAGACGAAAAGAGCTCAGAAAAATACTAGAAATATCCCAACTTGAAATCCAGAGTCTGCAGATGAAGAAAAACACTACCTTCAGAATGACCACTAATGAGGGTTTCTCTTTCTGTCATCTACCACACTAACATTTTAGGAGACACGATAATTTCTCACCACCCATGGTGGTATAGATCTACAGTCTCAGCACTAAGGGATCTGAGGGAAGAAGATCAAGAATGCCAGGCTGGTACTTAGTGTGATTGCTTTTTCAACTTCTGAGCTGATATATATATATATATATATATATTATATATTTTAATATATTGTATAACATACTATATATTATATATTTATGTATAATATAGTTTATTTGTATATAAACCATTTTTATACATATGGACTATTTGTATCTATATATATACTTACATACATATTCTGAAAGAAAATAGTTCATGGGTCTCATGTTAAGATATGAACAATAAAGAAGTAAGAATATATTTATTGAATAATGATATGTGAACGGATCACTGGGTTCAAAAAAATAATATCGAAATAGATCCACATATCTGGATTTTTTAAAAAAGAAAATGAACTAAACTAGCCAGAAGACATTAAAAGAAGAATCTAAAAACCACAGAATTCTCATGTCTTTTCAGCATACCCTACTGTTGTGTACAGAAAAAAATACTGAATAATTTTTAAAAATTAAAGTACACTCACATGTACAGAGGAAAAGACTTTGTAGGGGATAGTTATTCTATATAAATATTTTGTGGGGCATCTTGCACTTGGAAGGCAGAGACAAGAAGATCACAATTTGTAAAAATAGCCTAGACTTCACAGCAAAATTCCATTTCAAAAAAAAATCAGCGAGGGGCACAAAAAAGAAAATAATATAGAAATTGATATTTTGGGAAGATGGAGTCAAACTGGCCAACAAACATATGAATGTATCTTCACCCAATCATGACACGAGCTGAAATAAAAATGAGGAACATTTATGGAAACATTTGAAATTAATACAGTACATCCTGTTAGCCAAGAAGAGTCAAATTGTTTTAAACACGTTGGAATGCTTCATGACATCATTCATGGTAGTGGATATGATGTCCATCACCCCTAACTCTACAATCAACCAAAATATGTAGGGCATATATGTAAAGAGCTAGCATGGGCATGCTAACGGTGTAGACTCCCAAGAGCTGTGTGGTTGGACACAGCTCAATGTGTTAAATCAACAAAGTATAGGAAAGCATAGAAACAACAGAACTTCTTTAATAGATAACACCAGGTATAAATTTCACAAAAATGCAGAGCAGGAATTATTTTGCACATACTCAATTCATGTTCATTTGCACATGCTCTGTGTACACACAGTTTGTCCATACACCACTTATACCCATTTGGCAAATACACAATTTATATTCATTTGCTCATACTCTGTAACCCACTAAATATTAAGTTAAATGTTGGAACATTTGCACTATAGGAATTGCTCCAGTGAGACTTCCCCCAAGTTAGTGGCAGAGATAATGGAGGTGAAAGTTTCGAGGGAGGTGGAATTGAAAATACTTAGTCTGCTTCTTTTTGTGGTGCTCTTAAGTGTGGGCTAACTTTAAGAAAAGTTTTGTGCTGTAAAGTTAGTATGCCTTGCTGTCTCCACAAGAGTACTTCACTGTAGAAGTACCCTTTGAGACAAAATAAAAATAGTATTGCTGCCACCGATTGAAATGTGGTGCACTTGGATTATTGAACAGCTGGCATTTTTTAAAGAAGAATGAAAAGTATTAATATTTCAAAGGTATTTAAGGTGGAATAATTTTCAGACTTGGTGTAGGAAAAGAAAGAGGGAAATGTGATTCACAGAGACCTGGTGCATGTACTTTAAGAACAGTGGAAGAGAACCTGGGCAGGAATGTATGTGTAGTGTGGTTTCAGTATGATAAAGCTGTTTGGACTTCTTGCAGGTTCTTCATGAGACTCCAAGAACCTGACTCACATACCAAAAAATATTGGCAGTGCAAGGAAAGGAGAGTCAGATCTGCAGTGGAGATCATCCTGAGATCATGAGTTTGCTCACCATGACTTATGCAGTCATTGTCTGCCAAAATATTTATGTTTGTCATTCATTTTGATAATTGAGTATGTGTATATTGAAATTTTATTTCAATATATGTTAGTTTAAATAGTATATAGCTCCTGATAACTTTTTTTAAATACACAAACTCAGTAATATCTTTTTTTGATCTTCTAAGTTTTTTTAAATTACATTCCAAATCATTTCCCCTTTCCCGTTTCCTCCCTCCCCGAAAGTCCCATAAGCCCTGGTCCCTCCCTCTTTTCCCCATTCACCCTCTCTAGCTTCTCTGTCCTGGCTTTCCTCTACATCCAGTCTTTCCAGGACCAGGGGTCTCTCCTTCCATCTTCTTGGAAATCTATTGATATGCGAATTGTGTCTAGGGTATTCCGAGATTCTGGGTTAATATCCCCTTATCAGTGACTGTATACCATGTGTGTTCTTTAGTGATTGGATTACCTCACTAAGGATGATATTTTCAAGTTCTGACCATTTGCCTAGGAATTTCATGACTTCATTGTTTTTAATTGCAGAGTAGTATTCCATTGTGTAAATATACCACATCTTCTGAATCCATTCCTCTATTGAGGGACATCTGGGTTCTTTCCAGCTTCTGGCTATTATAAATAAGGCTGCTATGAACATAGTGGAACATGTGTCCTTATTGCATGCAGGTGAAGCCTCTGGGTATATGCACAGGAGTGGTATAGCCAAAACTCAAGAAGTTAGACTCCAGAGAGCCAGGTAACCCTATTAAAAATGGGGTACAGAGCTAAACAAAAAGTTCTCACCTGAAGAATATCTAATGGCTGAGAAGAACCTAAAAAAATGTTCATCATCCTTAGTCATTAGGGAAATGCAAATCAAAACAATCCTGAGATTCCATCTCACACCAGACAGAATGGCTAGGATCAAAAAACACAGGAGACAGCAGTTGTTGGCAAGGATGTGGAGAAAGAGGAACACTCCTCCACTGCTGGTGGGATTGCAAGCTGGTACAACCACTCTGGAAAGCAGTCTGGCGGTTCCTCAGATAACTGGGCATGATACTCCCAGAGGATAAAAAAAATAATAATAATTAAAAAAAAAACTCAGTAATTTCACATTCCCTAATCTAGCAACAAAAATAACCAAACAGGAATCATGTTCTTCAGCACTTGTAGATTATCTCTGAAAACTTGGTTTCATTACTCAAAAATGAACATTTTCATAGCAATCAAATAAGGAAGTGACATCTTCATGTGAAAGTGTTTTGCAAATGTCAACACGATCAACAGTTTTGCTGGTTTGGGTCTAAAGAGGTAGTACAATATCAAAGAGCATTTGTTGCTTTTGCAGGAGGCTCCAGTTCACTTTCCAGCATGGCTTAGTGGTTTCCAACCATCTGCACTCCAATCTAGGGAATCTGATGCCCTCATCTGGACTATACAGGTGCTAGGTATATATGTGGTACACATGCATATATATATATATATATATATATATATATATATATATATATATATATATATAGGCAAATAATATACACATAAAATATCTTTTTACAAATTCTATTTATTAAAGTTAAGACCAATACTAAAAAATGACAAGAAAAGTATTAAAAGTAAGCATTTGTTCCATGAGTCTACTCTGAGTCTTTACTGCTAATGATACTAAACGCTTTTATAAATAGTAGTCAGCAAATATGGTACAAAGAAAGGTTTAATAATATGAAAATGTCTTTGGGTATGACAGAGTTATTTCAGCATTTAATAATTTCATATGTTCCATCCTTGTTTTAAATTCCACTTGATAGGTAATATCTGGCCTGTGTTCATTGCTAAGGAAACAGTGACTTGTGACTTCACTGGGAGAGGACCATGTAGTCTTTGTCTCTGATACGTCTCCAGATTATACCCACACACTTCTTCCTGTGGCTGACTTTTATCTGTATCCTTTCCCTGTAATAATCGAGCACTGAATCGTGGCTACCAGTGAGTTCTGGGTCTTTCCAGGGAACTACTGGATCTTGAGATTTCCTGGGAGTACTTGGAAATTGCACTTAATATCAGAAGTAAATTTGACTTTTGTAGACTTCATTCCTTCAGCCTGTATAAGTGGCTCTGCCAGCATCATTGGGATCTGTCTTACTTTCTCTTCTTGATGCTATGATAAAATGCTCTCACAAAAGCAATGTAAGGGAGAATGTGTAGGTTCCAAATTTTAGTCTGTCATGACAGGGAAATCACAGAGCAATAAAGAGCAGAGAGCAGAGACCAATTAAAGCTTTCAATTCACTTTTCCTGCTCTTATACAGACCAGGGTGCCCTGCCTAAGGAATGGTACCACACAGTGGGTAGGTTTTCCAAACTCAAGCCTGTCCTTTCCCAAGAGGGAGTAAGAAGAGGACGTTGTGTGGCATGGCCCTGAAGCTTTAGGGTTAGAAGGGGCTTCTCTCTAATTCTCTTCTTAGAGCCTATTCTTCAAAATGTCCTTGTAAAGCTCTCCTTAGACATCATCTGAACTCTCTTTAGTTACCATTCTTCTTGGTTTAAGATCATTATAACCCTGGTTTGGATTCTGTTGATTACCAAGAGCTATACAATGATATTTTGAAAACCACAAAACCACTGTGTTTCACAAATTTTTAAAGTTAAGATGGTAATAATCCCACTCTCATTATAGGATGTGCAACAAAAGCCTTCATCATTCATTGAGCTTCTTGAGGATCTATGGGACATCTACACCATTGATATTTAGCACAACTAGAATTAGGCTTCTGACATTCCCAAGTTCTTTGAGAGTCTTCACTTCCACATAAAAAATATGATATCATAAATGCACTTTTTCCCCAAGGGACTGCTTTACAAAATACAGCTGTCCTAGAACTCACTGGGTAGACAGGGCTAGCATTGGACTCACAGAGATCCTCCTGCCTCTACCTCACAAATGCTGATATCAAAGGCATCTACCACCATGACTGGATCCATTTATTAATCTGTGTACTTTTATTTTCCTCGTCTTTCATTGCATAAAGTCTGTGCTTTTCTATTTTACCTACACCCCACAGTATTCTTTTCAGATGTAGTCTTTCAAATAACAGTGTATAAGGGGATATTTTAGATTTTGTGGTGTTAAAATGTCAATGTTCATGAGTATTAGGGTGTGATTTTTAAACTCATGATTGACTTTCTGTATCCTCTTAGTAATATAGAGAAGTAATAATTCCTAAAACTTGGGAAGACATGAATAAGAAGCAAAAAAAAATACCCTGTACAGAAAATGCTTAATGCACAAGCAATGCAGAACCCCTATTGATAGACAGCTGTGTGCCATTGGAGACAAACATAACTCAGATAGAAATGGATACATTTTAAAGAAAGACAAAGACATCAATGTACATTCATGGCTTGGGTATGAAAATAATGCAAGTTTATAGTACATGTCTAAGCAAAAGTGAGTCAGCTTGCCAACCATGATGAGGGATTTTTCTCTGTGAAATATGATCCACACTTGTCAGCATAGCTTCATTGCTATCCTGTCATCTTGCAACCATTACAAATTTTGATCATTAAGACTCCAAAGGCAGTGTAGCTCAGTTAGTGTGAATGGCTCAAGATAGATCTTTACTCTGAATAAGGAAATAACGAGCTGTAGGGGACTGAATGAAATCAAGTATAAGTAACTAACATAAGTGAAAAGGAACAGCTAGGTACATTATTTCAGAATTCACAACAAAACATTTTAAAACATAGTAATCTATGGTAAGAAAATTATAAGACTGACAAAAAAAGAAAATTATAAGACTGGATGAGACCACATTAATGACCCTGTACATTTTGAATATATAGATAAATATAAATTAAGGTGGGATATAAGGCCAGAAGTACCACATTAGTGCACCCAGGTTAAAAGTAGACGGGTTTCTCCTTAGTTTAAAAAATGTTAATCTTTATTAGGAATAGTAAGTCTCCAATTTGCAAATAAAAGCTAACACTAACATTCTCCTAACCATGGAATACTTTAGTAATGCCATAAATATGGTATAATCATTCTAGTCATTAATCTTTTTTCTATCAAACTCAATACATCCACAGTTTCTTGAAGGCCCGGTAAGTGTCTTATTACCTGTGAGACTAAGGCTTGTCATTAGTCAAGTAGCTTTGATTTGTAGGACATGCTGAATATAGGATGGATGACTAACGAAGCACAACCCAACGTTGGGCCTATGGTTTCAGCCCAAACCACAAGACAAGTATAGAAGCTTCTGAGTATGAGGTAAGCAAATAATGAAACACATGGACTAAGAACATATGACTATAAACACAAATATTAAACAATAAACATGAATAGTACTATGTGAGGACATCTTCTCTGAGCATACTATCTACCCACAGATGATAATATTTATGTTACTACATAAAATTATGTAGCTTTTTCTAAGTAATTGAGCAAAATCATCTAAGTATAATACACGTTCACACTCAGAACTATACACAAGAGTTAATCCTTGAAGTGAAAATTACTTAACCCTTGAAAGACATTTACTACACATACATACTGGCATTAAACATTTAAGTATTAAAAATAGATTATATTAAAAATTCATTTAAAATAGAATAGTTACATAAGAAATAACTAAAAACTTGGCCTTAATTATATTTGTCATGAGTGAGGAGCACATACTCAATTTTCCTACCTTTTAGCCCGTGTGGTAGTATGGATAAAGTATGCTTGTTGCCAATATTTTAAGTTCAACAAAGTGCAATAGTCATGACCTTATATCCATAGGGTATGACACTGGGATTGATAATGTCAGCACTTGTTTGTTTTGAATGCAAAATATGTGGCCCCATCTTTGTAGCAATAGGAAGTATGTTCCAGAAAGAGCTCACCATGGTATGGCAAAAGGGCCTTGTAGATGTTCTTGGTGACAGGTACGTCTAATGTTTTTGTAAGTTTTGTTATATTACTTTACTCTGTCATAGTGATTATAGGTTATTTTAAAATCTACAAGAAATGTCTTAGCAAGAATTATCTCTGAAATACATTGAAAACAACTGGGAAACTGAATGTATTCATGAACACAGTAGGGGTCAGTCAAATAGTCTACCCTACTCTATAAAGTGGGAGGTAAACTAGCTATTATATAGCTCTGTGGAAGTCTCATGTTATAGTGTTAAATTAAAAACTCAGAAAAAGTTATGTACATTTTGTTCTGTAAATTGCATAGGCTATCAGGGAAAAAATAACTGAAGTAATACTATGTGAAATTCCAGCAATTTTCTGTGTTAGCAACTATGGTGAATATTCATTTCCCACACTGCAATTCAGTTTGGTATTTTTCAGTGCTAAGCAGATATTATTGTTGTAATCTTCCCTACATTATATCAGCAGTAAAAATCTATACTCTACTTGAAAAACAAGGGGCATGCATTCTTCATCACTGAAAGGGGGAAAGTTGTTGTCCATGGTTTTGTTGGGATTTGGCTTAAACTGAAAATAAACCCTGCTTCAGAGCAAAGACATTTGTGTTCACCATAAATAGATTCTTTAAGGCTTACATGTCTATACTTTGTTTTGCATTTTAAGTCTCTCCTTAACATTGTTTCACAAAATTTCACATGTATTTAAAGTGGGCAGGGGTCAGGCTCTGACACATGAAGCCTTACATGGATTCTCATCATGATCTCAGGATAACAGGACCTTGCACCTTAATCCCTGATGCTGACTGATACTAGTGTCTCTTCCCCTTCTTCTTTATTATTTGAACATTCATACACCTACATAATACATTTTCATAGAATCCCACAGAGAAATGCAGGGTGAGTGTAGGTATAGAAGCATCTACACAAGGGGACATGTGCAGCCTCTCATGGAACACATTCATCAATAAAACTGTCTCCCACCAGCTATCAATCTCCAATACTCCCTCACCTGAGGATGGAACCTCGAAATCTTTCCCTATCCATGCTAAGATTTTGGCTGCTTTAATCTTACTCAAGTCTTATACATTTAGTCACAGTGGCTGTGAGTTTGCTAACATACTGCTATGTTCAGCTACAGATATCCACTTGCTCAGACTCTTGCCTAACTCCAAACTCTTCTATTATAATCTCTGAACCTTGTAGGTATGCATGGTATAGATGTTTCCATATAGAGCCGAAAACTCCACAGTCTCCTATTCTCTGCACATTGATCAGTCACAAGTTTCTGTTTGATCACTATTTTTCATTTGAACTAAAGTTGCTGTGAAACTCATGGTTTCTCTTTACTACCTTGACGATGACTCCTTGACAATTATCTCTAACCTCAGTTTTAGGCATATATGGCCAAATTCAAGTTTCATTTTCTGACAAGTCAAAATTGGTGCACTGAATTCACAAACATTCAGGTGAAGCCTGGGTTATCACCCTGTCAGGCACTTGGAGATCTCATGGGTGAGCATCACTGGGCTGAGACTGATTCAGAAATAAAAAACTGTAAGTTTCAAGGAACCTAACAACTACCTGTTATAGAAATTTTTAATCCCAATCCAGAGTTTCTACCTCTCCTTTGACCATTCAGTTCCTGGATAAAAGACATACAAACCTTGACATATTCCCTAAGCATTAAAGAGCTCAAGAGCTGGGCAGATATTAGAATCTACTTTCCTATATATAACCCTGGTTCACACTATGTTTCAGATGGACTCCATTGGCCAGCCCTCAGGGACATGATTTCATGACTCACCTAACCCATGGTAACTTTCTCTTCATCCCCTCCTTCTTCTCCTTCTCCTGGTTCTCCTCCAATCCCCAAGTCCAGGAACCCTAAACCTTGTCTATGTTTATTCTCTCCAGCTATTGGCTCTTGGCATCTTTATTCACCAATCAAAATATAACTTGGGGGCAGGACACATAGCACCACTCAAGTCTACATGCTAATTTTTCTTGTCTCTAGGGCAGCCAGGTCTTGAGAAACCACTATTAGCATTAAAATACAAGCAGCATCAGGCTAATTCACTACAGTACCTTTATTTATACACTTAGAAATAAATGCTGTTAGCTTTTAGTAATATGTTCTTCACATTTTGATGTGTGCATTTATGTGTGCAAATAGAATATATAAATATATATAAATAGAATATATATATATAAATATGTGTAATTTTATATTCTTTTAAAATAATCTTTCTACTTGTGGTTAATTTCTCGGTGAGCAAGATAGCTTAGCAAGTAAGAATACTTCAGTCACAAATCTGATGGCCACAGAAGAACACATTGTGGAGAGACAAAAATCTCCTGAAAGTTGTTCTCTAGTTTCCACATGTAGGCTGTGGCACACAGGTGCATACAATACGTATACACAACAAAGTCAAATGTGTTTGAAAGAATGTGGTGACTTTTCTTTCTCAAGTATGGAGAAGTCTGGCATTCAAGGTGCTTTCTCTGGATGCCTCATCTTTACTCCCAGATTATTTTCAATGATCATTTGAAAAAATCCAACTGGCTTCCACCCTTCCATTCTGATATTTGTAATTATTCACTGGGTAAGGGAAATAAGTGCTCTGCAGCCTCACCTGTAAAGTGGTTACAATATTAATTACTCTTCTATGGGATTTGTTTGGTAATGTCATATAACATTAGATACATGATAATCACTCCATTACTATTAACTTACTTGTCAATATCAGCCTGACTATTCTCTAGCATACATCATAATTTGTCCTTTTTATTATTAGCCTTTCCTGTGGCATTCTTATCTCTACTTCATTCCTATCTCATCAACCATCTTCAGTACCTACGTACTTCCTCCAAATTTCTAATCAGGAGACATATTTGCATTTTAAAGAAATTTAATATATTTTACTTGCCTTTAGTCCTTCTGTTGCTAAAGTCATACATAGATTACTCTTTCCCTAAATACTTTAAGTGAATAACAAATTAATATAGTTTCTTAACATCTTTAGAATCTATAATGTTTATTTGGGACAAAATAGTAAGCTGAAAAGAATAAATAATTAAAAATTATTTCTTGAAAATCTTTTTTTTTGGAGAAAGCAGAATTGAGATTGCATACTAATAAAGGATTGCCCATGTACGTCACACCTGATTCTAAAACTGTTTTTAAAATACTCTGGAATGTTTTGTGTGGTGGTTGTTCTTCTCAACTTAAAACAAAAATAAAACAAGAAAAAAACTGGAGTGACCTTGTAAGAGCAAGTTTACCTTAAGAATGGCCTCCACCATCCCACAGGTCTGTGGGCATACTACTGTGGCATTTTCTTAAATGAAGATTCCAGTGGGAAGGCCTGGGCCGCTGGGGACTGTGCCACCCCTGGGCAGATGTTCCTGAATATTGTAAGAAAAACAGCCTCAGCTGACCACGGGGAGCAAGTCGATGAGCAATGTGCCTGCATGGTTGCTGCTTCAGTTTCTGTCTCCTGGCTTTGTCTTGAGTTCCTGACTTGTTTTTCCTCCATGATAGACTCTAAGTAAGATGAAATTAACCCTTCCCTGTCATGTTGCTTTTTGTTCATTTTGTTTATTATGGCACCAGAGTGCAAACTAGGGCATCATGATGTTAGGTATTCTAAAACTAGATAAACTCATCTGAAAACTCATCCATTCAATCATATACATGTTCATTCAACCACAAAGCATCCATCGAATTCCCTGGTGTTTGATTATTTTGTAGCTTTTCAAGAAAGAGTAGACAAGTTGAATAATGGTCCAAGAAAGCCAATGTGTAAGGATGGAAGCAAAGCTTACAAATGATGGTAACATCAAAGCTCACTGTCTCAGGAGGTGTGGCAGTGCATGAGTTATGTTGAGCAGGTTTCCGTGAGAGGGCATTGAGAAGAGAAAATGTCAGCTTCATTCCAGGGAGCTATTATTCAGAGACAGCATAGCCAACAGCATCCCACAGAATGAAGATGTTTTACTGGTTTCCAGAAACACCAGCAAATTCAAGTGCAGGAGTGGAACGATGAAGAAAGGTGGGTGTTAAAAATGTTAGCTGGAAAGCGTACAGAAATCCATTTATGTGAAACCTCGACAGGTATTTGGAAGTACATTGTTTAAAGAGTAATTTTATGTATGTGATTATTTTACTTGCATGTGTGTATGTGTACTGACTAAATGCCCAATATAAGAGGAGGCTCTAAGACGGCTTCCTATCTCCTTCCACTGGAGTTGTAGGAAGTTGTGGGCTGTCACATGGGTCCTGGGGACGGAATTAAATCCTCAGCAAGAACAACAGCCCTAAAGCAATCTTCCTACTGAGCCATCTCTCTAGCTTGGATGGATGTATTTATTTATTTATTCATTTTTGTAAAAAGACGATGTAATGGCAAAACACTGAAAGTATAGTATTATGCTAGCTGATTTTGCTCAGTGGAAAATACTAGAAAATGGAAAGTGAGTCACTCAGTCACTTTTTACTCAGGCTCTCTGTCTTCACACAGTGGGGATCATAGCCACAGCAACTGATCTGAGTGCATATGTCCCTGCTCCACAGCAAACTTTTTTCTGCTGCTGTCTGTCCTTGAACAGAGCTGTCAGACCAGAGCATGGCATAGCTCCTATCTCGCTGGCTACTAAGTTCTCACCATTCCTTGTCCTTCCAGCTCTACCCCAATATTAGCCAAAGCCTTTGCTCATCACATGAGTGGGTACATGCCTAAGTCCTGCAAGTAATTTGATGTGTCTGCGCCACTGTGAGGAGATTGCATTCGAAGAATCATTTCTCTGAGTTTACAAGGGTTTTTCCACAAAGGGTTGGAATTTGAGTCACCCTCACCTACTGTGGTTGAAGATCCATCCTTACCTACTGTGTTTGAAGGTCCCGCTCACCTAATATGATTGAAGTCACACTCTCACCTACTGTGGTTGAAGACTCAGAGAAAAAAGGCAGAAGAAAAGTCATCTCTTTTTGGAAGTTGGGAATACAGTCTTCAACTCTTTGTATGTCAGGAATTTGAGTTCTCCAGCCTTCAGATGTAGGTATGTATACTATGACATGAACTATTCAACAGTCTGAGATCTTCAGCATATATAGGTGTCACCCATGTGACAGCCCACAACTTCCTACAACTCCAGTGGAAGGAGATAGGAAGCCATCTTAGAGCCTCCTCTTATATTGGGCATTTAGTCAGTACACATACACACATGCAAGTAAAATAATCATATACATAAAATTACTCTTTAAACAATGTACTTCCAAGGTCTTAAACTCACATTTAAACTCTACCTTAGAACATCCTAGCTTCCATGAATAGTTGAGGGTAATATCTTTTACCTCTCAGTCTGTCTGTCTTACCAGGTATATGTCTCTGTTTATACCTGGCTAACCCACTTTAAGAGTACCACCTGGTAGGTCTGTGTAGTAGGGTTAATCTGTGATAGAAATCTCCACATGGGTCAGGTCCAATTTAAGTCAGATAAGGCCAACAATAATTACACCTATACCTCCTCCTACCAACTACTTTTTGGAGGTACCTCCTATAAGGACCACATAGGAAGTCTGTTGCTGTAGAAACATGTTGCTGTCTCTATTACATTCTGGTCAGGACTGGTTCTCTTGACCATGAAGTGCATCACGAAATCAGTCCTTCAGCTCTGGCACGGAGATTCATGTGTCTGAATGATCTTCAGAGATTTCAACTGCCTATAAATTATGCTATATTTCTAAGACAAAATCTTATATTCAAAAGTCTTTGAAGCAGAATAAATACCATCTATTTCTGTATATTTGTGTCAGACTTATTACTGATATTATAATATGTTCATATTCATTATTTTCTTAGGATGGTTGATAGATTTTGTAGTTACAAATAAATATGAATTCTGCATGAAGAAGCAACTACTGTTTCTATTTATACATGTTTCCTACTGTGAACCTGACTGGGGCTTCTTTCTGCATAATACTACAGTGAATAAAATAGATTTTATGCAAGTCTCTATTTTTAAAATTTGATGAATGAGGCAGCTTCATCTTGGTACACTGACATTGCCTAAACATCACAAAGGTAGGCTGCAGAAGTTTTTTTCTAAGAAAAGCACAGTCAATTAAGGCCATAAACAAATGTAAGCAGGGAAAAGAAGTTGTCCTTTCTTAAGACAGGAAAGAACGAAGTTCAACATGAGAGCCTTGTCTCCCACCTATTAGGTAGTCAGTTTAAACAGTAAGGTGATTTACTCTCAAGCTAGCTAATAGGTATTTGAAAATCATCAAATTATTCTTCTGCAAATTCCTACTTCTAATAATATTCATAGTGACCTTATTTGTGATAGCCAGAGTTGGAATCAACCCAGATGTCCCACGACAGAAGAACAGATACAGAAAATGTGATTCATTTACACAATGGAATACTACTATTCTCCCTCAAAAAAATAATTATGGAATACCCAAGATACAGTCCACAGAACTAAAAAAGCTGAAGGACCCTAGTGAGGATGCCTCAGTCCCACTTGAGAGGGAGAAGAAAGCAACCACAAGTGGGGAGGGAGGGAACTGTGAGGGAAAGGGGTCGGGTAGGGGGAAAAGGGGAACCATGATCTAGTAATGGCTTTTAAAAAACATGACTAATATCTTGAATTTCAAGAATGTATTAAAAGCTTTCTGAAGCTATTCTAGCTATTCTAGATTTTTAAAGATTTTTTTAAGTGGGCTCACTTGCTAGCTCTCTCTGTCTCACTGTCTCTTCTCTCTGTTTTTCTCTCCCTCTTTCTGTCTCTGTCTATCTCTGTCTGTGTGCATGTGTGTGTGTGTACTGGATGTCTATATAGATGTCTGGGAGTAAGCAGAAGGCAAGATGAATGTCATATTCCCTAGATCTAAACTTGTAGGTGGTTGTGAGTCACCCAGCGTGGGGACGGGAACCAAACTCAGATCTTCAGGATCAGTGAACTCTGCTAACATCTGAACCATCTACATGGTCCCAAATTAAAAATATTTAATATTTATGCTTTTCCACTGTCATAACTTATGGCAGATAGGTAGGACATTTTTCTGCTTTAGAGGATTGTTATTTTCACATCAACCTCACAGCAAAAAAAAAGGAAGTTTATGGCATTTGCAATGTATTTTTCGATTTTCTTTCCCTTTTTCTTTTTATGTGTGTGAAGGTGTTTGAATGTGCATGTGTATGTGTGCATGTGTGTATTGTATGTACAAGTTAATGCAAATGTCAGAGATCAATTTTGTGTATTGTTTCTCCAGTGTGATCCACCATGTGTTATGAGATGGAAGATAGCCAACTAGTCTAGGTTGGCTGGCCTGGAAGCTCAGGAGTCTACTTGTCTTCTGTTCCCTAGTAATAGGATTTTAAGTATGGATCATTCATGGAATTCTTTTTCTTTCTAACTTGATTCTGAAGACTGAAACCTAGTCCACAACATATTCTAGCAGGCTCTATCAACTGAGCAATCTTCCTCACAATCAGTTACTTTTTGCTAAACTCTCAGCTGATTTTACCCATGGTAACTATTTTTGTTGGTTTGTTTTATTAATTTAGATAGTTCCCATCTAACTCAACTGTCTTCAAACCATATAGCTGAGGATGACCTTGAATTCCTGGGCCTTCTGATGTCATCTTACCAGCTTTAGTATTTCAAGCATGCTCTATTGCACAGGCACATGTTAATATTCTTATGATGTAAATGTCCCAAAGTCACCAAGATAACTGCACCTTTACACATACTTATCTGTAATTTATATCTCCACCCATTTTCATATGTCTTATATACATTTTAAAATGTACATTTTAAAAAGATTTACATTCAGCACAGGGCTACAGAGTCCATCACTGTTCATGGCTATGTTGGGGTACTATGTTCACTTCCAACTTACATAATTTATGCACTAACATGCTCTAAGGGAGATAAATGAATTTTTTCTCAGAAATTCAAATTCAATGGACTTTCGGTTTCCTCCCATTAAATGCCCAATTCTTTCTCTCTCTCTCTCTCTCTCTCTCTCTCTCTCTCTCTCTCTCTCTTCATTTTGCAAAATGGTTCTTTGGTTCATCTTTCATACTCTTAAGCTTTCTTTTTTATTGAATATATTCTTAAGTTACATTTCAAATGTTATACTCCTTCCCATTTTCCACCTCCCCGAAAACCCCCAACCCATCCTCTCTCCCCCTGCCTCCAAGAATATGCTCCTCCACCCAACCCACTTCCACAACCCACACTCGATTTCCCCACACTGGGGCCTCTATTGAGTCTTCACAGGACCAAGGACCTCTCCTCCCACTGATACCTGACAAGGCATTCCTCCGCCTCTTTTTTGGCTAGAACCATGTGTACCCTTTGGTTAATGGCTTAGTCCCTGGGAGCCCTGGGGTGACTGGTTGGCCAATATCATTGTTATTCCTATGGGGCTGCAACCCCAACCCAGCTCCTCCATTCCACCCTCCAACTCATCCATTGTGAACCCCATGCTCAGTCAAATGGTTGGCTGTTATTATCTACCTCTGTATTTGTAAGGCTCTGGCAGGGCCCCTCCAAAAGACAACCATGACAGGATCCTTTCTGTACACACTTCTCATCCATATTACTTTCAGGGTTTGGTGACTGTTTATAGGATGAGTTCCCAGGTAGGAAAGTCTCTACTCCACACTTTGTCTCCATAGTTGTTCCGTGAATATTTTTTCCCTTTCTCCAAGGAACCAAAGCACCCCCACTTTGGTATTCCTTTTTCTTGAGCTTCCTGTGGTCTGTAAATTGTAACTTGTTTGTTTTGAGCTTTTGGGCTAACATGAACTTATCAATGAGTGCATACCATGTGTGTCCTTTTGTGATTGGGTTACCTCACTCAGGATAACACTTTCTAGTTTCATCCATTTGCCTAAGAATTTCATGAATTCATTTTTTTTAATAGCTGAATAGTACTCCATTGTGTATATATACCACAGTTTCTGTATTCATTCCTCTGTTAAAGGAAATCAGGATTCTTTCCAGCTTTTGGCTATTATAAATAAGGCTGCTATGAACATAGTGGAGCATGTGTCCTTATTAAATGTTGGAACATCTTCTGGGTATATGCCCAGGAGTGGTATAGCTGGGTCTTCAGGTAGTACTATGTCCAATTTTCTGAGGAACCGCCAAACTGATTTCCAGAGTGGTTTTATGAGCTTGAAATCCCACCAGCAATGGAGAAGTGTTCCTCTTTCTTCACAAACTCTGCTGTCTCCTAAGTTTTTCATCTTAGCCATTCTGACTGGTGTGAGATAGAATCTTAGGATTGTTTTGATTTGCATTTCCCTGATAACTAAGGATGCTGAACATTTCTTTAGGTGCTTCAGAGTCATTCAAGTTTCCTCAGTTGAAAATTCCCTGTTTAGCTCTGTACCCCATTTTTTAATAGAGTTATTTGACACTCTGGAGTCTAACTACTTGAGTTCTTTGTTTATATAGAATATTAGCCCTCTGTTCGATGTAGGATTTGTAAAGATCTTTTCCCAATCTGTTGGTTATTGACAATATCTTTTACGTTACAGAAGCTTTGCAGTTTTTTGAGGTCCCATTTGTTGATTCTTCTTCTTAGAGTATAAGTCATTGGTGCTTTATTCAGGAAATTTTCCCCTGCGCCCATGTGTTCAAGGTTCTTCCTCACTTTCTACTCTAAAAGCTTCAGTGTATCAGGTTTTATATGAATATCCTTGATCCACTTAGACTTTAGCTTTGTACAAGGAGATAAGAATGGGTCAATTTGCATTCTTCTGCATGCTGACCTCCAGTTGATCCAGCACCATTTGTTGAAAATGTTGTCTTTTTACCACTGGATGTTTTTAGTTCCTTTGTCAAATATCAAGTGACCATAAGTGTGTGGGTTCATATCTGGTCAGCATCATGAGATGTGATTTTAAATCCAGCTCTTGCTTTTCTGGTGTGTTGGGGTATCCAGAATTTGCTGTTGTGGGAGAACCGGGTTATGATTGTACCATGTTGCCTTGGTTTCTATTGGTAATGATTTTGTGTTTGCCTTTTGCCATCTAGTTTTCTCTGGTGTTAGCTGGTCTTGCTGTCTCTGATTTTGAGTTATCTGTCCTGCAAGCCAGTGTATCTGTACTCCTGGGATTCCTGTTCTCTCTGTGCATACAGGTATGTAGGTTCTCCTGGGAGACCAGCTCTCCTGTGCTCCCAGGCCTCTCCACATTCCAAATGACCTGAGTGTGGCTGGTTCTGTAGGAATTATCAGGAGATGATGTCTTCACTGTGGCTGACCTGGCAAGATTCTGCCATAGCAGAAAGGGCAAATGCCGTGACTGGTTATCAAATGCCCTGAGTGGCTGGTTCTCTAGGAAGTATCAAGAAATGGTTTATTAACTTTGGCAGACATGTCAAGTTTCTGCCATAGCAAAAGGGCTGGCAGAGGTGGAAGGTGGAGAAGGATCTGAAGGGGACTGCAGATGCCCTGAGTGGCTGGTTCTCAAATGCCCTGAGTGGCTGGTTCTCAATTGCCCTGAATGGCTGGTTCTCTAGGAAGTATTAGGAGACAGAATCTTCATTGTGGCAGACCTGGCGAGGTTCTGTCACAGAAGAAAGGGCTGGTGGCTGTGTAAGGGGAAAAGGATCAGAAGGGACTCACTCTTAAGCTTTCTAATGATGCTCCTTGCATTTTTAGACACTTTAAATATTTAGATTCTTCTATACGAAAAAACACACATGCTTGGAAGTGTCAGTATCTCTCCTACTCTGCCTTTTGATTGGAATGGGATTCAAGGTCCTTATGTACATACATCATTTTTACTTTCCATTTTATATTTAGAAAACAGAGACATGTGTAATAAATAATAAAGGCTATCAAGTATTATGGGCTGATTACGGTTTTATAAGAAAAGTGAATTTTCTAAGAGGTAAGTTCTGGGCACACCAGAGATAGAGTTCCCAATTTCTGTTCCAAACTAGTCTCATACAGTATATGTTTCTTTACGTTCACATTTGCTGATCTCCCTATGCTAATACACCAGTGTTACAATCTTGATCATGTACTAGTAAAATACTGAGATGCACCAAAAAAATATCCTCCAATCTTATTGCCTAAAACCATGAAAAATTAGTTCAAATTATGAAACTTATTCAACAAATGTGAAAGCGGTGTTATATTTAGCAATTGCAGAGACCATTTCACATACACAGACTTTGTTTTTTATAAGCTAAGATTTCCCCACAGAGTGAAAGCTACTTTCACATTTGTTAAGACTGATGAACTCCATAACAGGCTATGTCTTCTTGGCTCTGCTAAAACTCTCCTGACTTAATGCCAGTGACATGGTGTTTATTTTCCCCTGGGATGTTACCCATTATAGTGCCTATAGACAAATACTAGAATAATCATAATGAAAATGTGCTTACTAGGAATGATAGGTATTTAGGTAATAGTAAGATTATAATAGTTAGTTATAACTTGCTCAATTCCATCTCTTTTCAGTCCTTGCTGCATATAACACCAGGAAATACCCCAATGAAAGAAGCAGAAAATATCTAGTCAACTTTCCCAGTAGATACTGTATCTATTTTAAGTTATAGTATTCCTTAGAGAAGGCACATGTCTCTATGGAGAGCTACAGGTAGTGAGCACTGAGCTTAGTGAGAACTGAGAGTTTTTGTATTCCTCAGACACATTGCTTGGAACAGTGTGAGAGTCAATATTTCCAGATTGCTCTTATTCTTTTCACGGAATATCACAAAGAATATGTAGCTTCAGGGGAAATTTGGACTTGAAAACTATGTGTAGTACTATATCAAAGAGTTGTATGAATACCAGACTCTTAAACAGTCTACATTTATTGTATTTGTGTGCTTGTGTGTATGAGAGAGACAGAGACAGACAGACAGACAGACACAGAGAGAGAGAGAGAGAGAGAGAGAGAGAGAGAGAGAGAGAGACAGAGAAGAGACAGAGACAAAGAGACAGAGAGACAGAGAGAGACAGAGAGACAAAGAGAGACAGAGAGACAGAGATAGACAGAGAGACAGAGATAGACAGAGAGACAGAGATAGAGACAAAGACAGAGCAGAATGTATGTATGCTTATGCACCTCAGAGTAAGTGGAAAACTTGAGGTGATAATTCATTTGTTCTATTATATGAGGCCCAGATATCTCAAACTCAGTTTGTAAGATATGATGGCAATGACGCTTTGGGATATCTTACCAACCTGGAGAATTATTTGCAAGCATCAGTGCTGCATGGTTTGGATATTAAATATCTAAACCTCAGCATTGACTAGTGAAAACTGAGTTATTTATACAAAACATGCAATTTTCAATGTTACTTCTTATTTTATTGATCTTGATAAAAAAGGTCACTATTTCTAAAAATTAAAGATGTCACTTTTTCCTAGAAACTGACTCATTACTTTATGTTCTTTATAATATAATCCTCTTTATGTCTTTCTGGAGACATCGACATTTTAATCCCAAGACATTTTATTGTGAATGAAGACTCATGTTACCTAGACAATTGATGGTTTATTTTTACTAATAATCTATATTTTATTCCAAGAATTCAGGAATGAATATCCCAACTTTTTTTAATAGTATATAGTTGATAAATGAGAAAATTCAAGACTTATACTATTGAATTAAATCAGCATTTTAAAAATATATTCTTAGTGGTTTGCACTGGCCAAATTATTGTGTCCTCTTTGATCAATTGCAACATGCAATTGAGCTATCATTTTTACCTGAGAAATATATAATTGATCATTATTACTTATTGTTTGGGGAAGACTGTTACACATGCATATATATTAGCATAACTGAAATCCTTAAAAATAGAATTTTAATTAATTGAACCGTACATGGTTACTGTCTATTCTGTGCCAAATGACATACTAGTCACTGCATATAGAGAACTATAGGCAGCACCATCTTTAATGTGTCACTCATAAACTGATACTGAGGAAAAAAATAAGTGTCTAGAGGTATAAGGGTAAGAAACTTATGGATTAGGGAGGCATCCCATAGGAAAGATGCATCTATGTGCCTTGTTCATAGACTCATTCTCTGCTCACCTCAATGATGGTTTTAGAATAATAGGTGGTTAATTTATTGTCTGGTGAGTAAAATTAATTCAATACATCTACACAATCTATTATTGCTTGGCCTTGTAAATGATATTTTATTCTGTAGTCACGAAGGTTTCAAATGACTCTATAATGGACTGATCAGGGTACAGATACAGGTTAGTTTTACAGTCTTACAACCAATCTTTTTTTACTTATGAAAAAAATTCACTATATAGCCCTATCTGGCCCAGATTTCCTATGTAGATGATGCTTACCTCACTCACAGAAATTCCTTTGATTCTGCCTCCTGAATACTGGGAACAAAGGTACTAACACTTCCTTTCCTCACCAAGCTATTTTGTTTACACACACCATCAATGACAAGAATTAAAATTATATACATGTGTGTATGTGTGTGCATGTTTGTGTGTGCACACACAAGTGTGTATGCGCACTCATTAAGTAATTGGATGGCCATAAGGATGACCTTTTAAAAGCATAGTATAGTTAATCTCCTGGGAATATGGCAAATGGCTTATTTTATGTAGAAAAGCAATGTTCCCCAAAGATGCTTATGGTTCCACAGTTATGGGACTATGAAGTTATGGTAAAACTTATTATTATGTCATAGTAAAGAGAAGGCATATAAGTTCAATGCTTAATAAAGAAGGAGGAAGTTGGGTTTTCTGTGTGCATCTGAAAATGGAGAGAGAATGAGAATAAAGGCACAAAAACTCAGGGAGAATATAATAGTGTGGATCATTAGGAGAAAGAAAGGGCCCAGAAACTAACAGGAAGAAAGGGAGGACCTAAAGAAAATACGTCAAGCTAAGTCCCTATGATGGAGAAACTAGGAGCTGCTTAGTATGTTTTACACACTTGATGCTACTGTGCTATAATCTCCCCAAGGCACACACACAAAAAGGGTCTGCCACATAAGGACATCTTAAGTGGTCAGTATCCTTACAAAAGAAATAAGAACAGAAGGGAGCAAACTGAGACATGAGTTGAAATAATCAGAACAGTGATTTGCTGCACTGTTCAACTTAGAATTAGATGCAAAAACAAACAAACAAATAATATTAATACAAAGCACTGCCAGGGTGCAGAATGGCATGTAATTTCTGTCATGCACAGATTTCTGCAAATATATTATGGCATGTCTGTGTGTGTGTGTGTGTGTGTGTGTGTGGTGCATGTATGTGATATATACAGGGTATACATTATTAGGAGGTATAGCCTTATTGGAGTAGGTGTGTCACTGTGGATGTGGGCTTTAATACCCTTTGCCTAGCTGCCTGGAATCCAGTCTTCTCTAGGAGTCTTCAGATGAAGATATAGAACTTTCATCTCCTCCTGCATCATATCTGCTTGGATGCTGCCATGCTCCTGCCTTCGTGATAATGGACTGAACCTATGAACCTGGAAGCCAGCCCCAATTAAATGTTTTCCTTAGAAGATTTGCCTTGGTCATGGTGTCTGTTCACAGCAGTGAAACCCTAAGACACTATGTGTGTGTGGGTGTGTGTGTGTGTGTGTGTGTGTATATACATATATATGATATATGATATATATGACATATATACACATTGTATACATTGTGTATATGTAAGTATGAGTGTATATATGTATATGTATATGTACATATGTGTGTGTGTGTATATGTGTGTGCATATGTGTAAATACCAGTACCATGAGTATTATAATTTCAGAGACAAGCGTTTTTAGGTAGAAAGATCAACCTTGTCTTAAGGACTTAGCTCCACTAAGGAAGGAAACTAAAGAGCAGTAAGATTAAAGTGGAGAAAAGGGGATAAAACTTTCAGACAAGAGTCAGTAAACAGTGTCTGAACAGGGCTGTCCAGAAAGTGGCTATGAAGGCAATTTGGTTTTTAATGCCTTAAGCTTTGAAATCATTCAGATCTTAAGTTAAATTTTCACTCTGATATTGGTTAGTTCTCAACCCCATAACTATTTTATTAACATGTTTGTGTAATAAAAACATCTGGACCTTATTGCTTGGCACATATTAAACCCAGTAATTGGCAGATGGTTCAGTTATCATCCTGGTTTAAGAAGTTACAAGAGAGCTGTGGGTACCAGGGTTGGAGTTTGTGGCTCTAACACATAGGCTTGGTTTTTAAATGGGGGGTGGGTTCTATGTTTGGGCAGGGAGGACATCACTGTGAATATGCAAAGAGGTATCCCAAGGAGCTACAGGGCTTGCTTTATTTTTGCTCCAGTAGAAGCTCAAGCAAAATCTTGGTATGGACCTGGGAATCCAGATTTGTGGCTATGTCAGTAAATTAGACTCATTTTACATTTGTATAGAATGTGTGAAATCAAACTTTGCTTCTAGACCAGGATTTTAAGACTCATTTTGGAGGTGTGAATTACTTCTTTGGTGAGAGCCCTTGTTGAACCCTGGACCACAAGGGCTTAGCCTGGCTTACCCCATCCCAGAGGGACCCTTCTCACACTGGCACCACAGATTGTGCAGGATGGATACACAATACTGAGAAACAAGAGAAGGACTACACTTGAATAATGTTACTCCTCCAGAGACTTATTGAAAGATAGTTTGAATGCCAGAAGATGGTGAAGGGTGTCTCGCACTTGGTACTTTCATCTTTTTATTTTAATATTCGAAAGGAGACTCTATATGATAATGTGGAAATTAGAGGTTTACTATTTATTCATATGTAGAGTTTTCTATTTTATTAACACCATATTTATATCACTCAGTTGTTTTAATTTAGGAAACATTTTTAACTAGTGCAACTAATCTTATGGAAAGATGATATTGGAATCTATTGGAATGTGGTTGTGTCACTGGGGGTGGGTACCAGTACTGAAAGTTTATTGTAATTATTATAAGATACTGGTTAGTCCCCATGAAAGTGATGTGTTAAAACCAGCAAGTTGGGCTTGAATCTCTGTGGCTTCTCACATTGCCAGGTGATATGTCTCCATGCTTTTACCATCACCATAGTTGTCAACCACAGACAGTCTGTTTTTCAAGATCCACCAGTAGGACTTCTGGCTCCCATACTATGAATTGAAGAAATTTTCTTTCTTCTTTATAAAGTGCTCAGCCTCAACTAGTTTAATATATGGTATCAAGAAACAGATTGTGACACTTTACTAAAGTGCTATCCCTTCATTTATTTCCTCCACATACTACCCTTGGTGACATAATACAGTTGTAACAGGTCGGCATCAGAAAAGTTACATCGTATCTACATTTGTAACAGTTCGGTTCTATCTATGAAGGTTAGAGATCCTGAGCACATCTCTCAATATGAATTCCAATTAATTCAATCCTCTGGCAAGATGGGTCACATCACAGGAAGAGGAGAAGTGAAGGAAGCTCTAAGCATGTTGACCTCATCAGGACTCAGCCCACCACATGACACTTGTGCCCATGTTCACGGGCTGATTAATGAGCTGTCACTTTAGTTGTTGACTGGTGAATTATTTATACTTATAAACCACTAAATAATTTAAAGCTGATATCTTAAATTACAGCTGAGAATGACAAGAAGAAGGTGGCTGCAGACTTCAGATAGAGATCAGTGGCCTTGTTGCCAGGGTGTCTTTGAACACCAGGCCTGCTGACTAGTCTCCAGAAGAAAAATGGGAAAAAAAAAGGTGTATCAGTCTGGCACAGCACATTTAAGAGAACGAAATTCCTCAGCAATCAAGGCAAACATTGCTTTGGACAAAAACAACTATGGGATTTCTTGGAAGGACATTAAAATTTTATAGGAAGTGAAAATCATCAGTTTCAAATATGGCCAGCAAATCATGGCAGACTCCATTTTAAACTTTAACTTATAAATATCTACCATGTTCTGTGACTGCAAATGGTGTGGGTGTGTCCATCCCTGGCTATAGAAGTTGGTTTTGCTTTTCTTTCACAGGACAGCAAGCACAACTTAGAAATGAAATATTTATTAACAGGATACACAGTAGGAATGGGCTGCAGAGTGGTCAGCAGAGGCAAGGCAAGGGAGTTGCTGACAAGTAACAGCGAAGTGGGCTTGATATGAAAAAAAATCAGAGTTTGGAAAAGATATGCACAGCAGCTCACTGATGCCCCCCCTCCCAAACCATTCCAGAGTTAGCTAGGAAATCAAGACCCATTATCTTTAAAAGGCACAAACCCTAACAAATCAGTAAAGTGTATGTTATACAAATGAGGAGTGGCTGCATTTTACAATAGCATTTCTGTTAATTTAAGGTACTTTTGACTGTGTTCTTAAAGGCCAAGCCTCAAGTGGTAATGGAGCTATGGCTGCTCCCATTGAACATTGTGCACTTGTCATAAGGATCTTTTACATGGGTCTCCATGTTCTCTAGACACAAAAACAAGGTAACAGTAAATAGTTGATATAATGATTTCTTAATAACTTCCTTTGCTACTAATCTAAAATCACTATGACTTTCCTGCCTTCAGAAGCCTCTCACCAAAAATCTTAAGCCATACTCACCAAAACCAGGATGAAAAGAGACTTACAAGACCTCAGCTTAAATAAGTAAACAAGGCCTTAAGTAGCAGCTTTTGGTTCTTAGAGCTGATTGTCTATAAGGCTAAGGAAAGTGTCCAAGCAGATGCAAGGCTTGCAGAGTGTTTTGCATATTCTAGGTCCTCCTGGTATTCCTTGCTCTATAGAAGATCCTGTTTGCCTCCTTCTTCACATAGATCAACAATGATCAATGTCATCCTTCTGTTTCTAGAAGGGGTTGTTTGCATATCTCATCTCCTAAAACAAAATGATGGTTTGCAAATGCTTGGACCAGGGAATGGCACTATTAGAAGATGTGGCCTTGTTGGAGTGGGTGTGACCTTGGGTGTAGATTTGTTAGAGTGGGTGTGTGGCTGTGGGTGTTGGCTTTAAGACCCTCATCCTAGCTGCCTGGAAGCCAGTCTGGCTTCCAGACAGAAGTAGCCTTCAGATGAAGATATAGAACTCTCAGCTCCACCAGCACCATGTTGTAACCTACCTGGACTCTGCCATGCTCTCACCTTGATGATAATGGACTGAACCTCTGAACCTATAAGCCAGCCCCAATTAAATGTTGTCCTTATAAGAGTTGCCTTTGTCATGGTGTTTATTCACCGCAGTACAACCTTAAGTGAGACAATGATACGTCCAAAAGTCTAGTCCTGATCTCCCACGTATTACTCTCAGAATCTTGAATAGACATTGACATTTTGACTAAGGACATGGGTGGAATTCTGGAGTGACAAATGACCCACAATTTTATGGATTGCATAGAGTTACTAGTGACACAGGTATAATATCAAGTTTAAAAAATTGGATATGATCAGCTCTGTTCTTGTAAAGCTTAACAGACACTTGAAAAGGAACAGCAAATGATTGGCTTCTAAATCAGGATTACATAGATCAGATGGTACGGACTTGTGCTACTGTATTTGCCAAAATATGTAAATATTTAAACTTTTCATGTTATACTTCCTGTATACATGTACAGCAAGAGAACCAGCCATGCAGAATGAAAGGTGAGACTCATCTCCTGTTTAAAGACTTGCAGTGACCTGGATAAAGTATACACAAGCCTGTACTAGTCAGGATATTGCCCCATAGTTATCGTCTGCATTGGAAGACAAAGTTAGTCTGGATTTCCAGACTTGATAAACACCTTGTTCAGGTTAGTCTGTCCCCTAACAGAGAGACACTCAACAGATGTGCATTGAAAGTTCTTCATCCCTGTAGAGCAGATGCGCCATGAGGGAACAGTAAATAAAAGCAACACCATGAGGTTGCCAGACATTAAGTTGCCACCAAATTGTGTGAGACACGACAGGATGACTGTTTGCTGAAATAAAAGAATTAAATAGGACTGAAGGGAGCTTGATAGGCAAAATGTGCAAGATATAATTGACAATTGCTTGTCATCCCATGAAACAAGAAATTACAACTTTCATTAGGAAAGATCCCAATAGCAACTGTGAGGTGAGGTAAGGTTCAGAGCATCAGACAAGTGTCTTCTGTACTCACAAAAGTGCCTCAACTGACTATTTAAACATCTCTTAAAACAAATGATTTTTTTTAAAAAAAGGAAATTTTAGGAAGGAAATAGAAGTTTTTTTTTTTTTTTTTAAAGGAAGAAAATCGAAAGTATTTCCAAAACTCCAATGTAGTCAATACTGTATCTACTGGTGCTACATATGCAATTTGGACCAAACAATGATCAAAGTTATAACTTTAAACTCTGTCTGTATGAAATGTTTATTCTTATTATTCATCAATTAACACAGGACAAAATGGCATCACATGGAGTGGGTCTTAAATTTATTTATTTGGTTTGGTCTTCCCATATGATTCATGTCATTTATTGCATCAATAGGGATATACTTGAGGAAAACTATCATTGTACCTCAGAGGGTACACATTGAGCAGTTTTGATGATCACCTTTTCCTCCTGTCATGTGTATAGAACATTCCTAGTGTCTGAAAGCTAGCTAATTAGACTTCTCTATCTTCTGTAACTCAAGTATGTGGAGTCTACAGCATTAGAGTTTTACTATTAAGTTCTAGAGTGTAGCCAACAGGATTGACAATAGTCTGGAGGTCTAGGCAAACCTATTGGCCAACAACTCAACAATATGTAACCTATTCCTCAGACTGGCATGTTTGTGTGATATCACATGGTGTCTAGTTGGAGATTTCCCCTCCTAACTATAAGGTAACTCTACTTAAATTATTTTATGTGTATGTATGTTATGAAGCTTCTACAGTTTCCATGTGTCTTTAGTGCTAGTTTATTCCTCCTCATAGTCCTATCTCTACCCTGCACTTCCATTCTCCATCTCTAGAAGATAGATAATTAAAAATTAGGGAAGAAAGATTATTAAGTCAAACCAATTTTTATGAGTCAATAATATTCCATTGTCAAAGGAGGACACAGTGGAACTGTACATAAAAGATTATCATGTAGCTGCACTATTAATAATCTTTTCCAGGAACTGATGGCTTAGCCATGTGGAAAAGGAAGTGTAGAGATAATGTCTACCATCCCAGATGAAAAGAGATGTTAATGCAGAAGCAAAGCTATAAAAATTTATCAAAATAAATAGAAGCAATCATTTATGACCTAGCACTGATTTTAAAATATGTATTAAAATTCCCATCAATAACAGAACCCACAAAAAAGAACTGACATCTAAAAAACGTTTCTTAGTTTTCTGTTCTGTAATAAATACAGGAGGCAATAAGTGTAATAAATGAAAGTTTTCGCTGGCTCAGACTATCAGAAGTTATGTAATATACTAATTCACCATTGGATAGCTAGGATGGAGAAGTACATTACAGTAGAAACATGTGGCAAAAGACGCTGCACATTTCATAAGACTGGAGAATGGAAAAGACAGAGAAACAGCATCAGATGGAGGTCCTACTATCATCTTTAGGTACAAACCCACAGTGACACAATTGACTTTCAATAGGCCCCACCTCCTAAGGGTTCTTATACCTTATAATAGCACTATAAGTTGATGACCAAGCTTAAAATCTTCCCAACGTGTCTTTGGAGCACAACTCACATCCAAACCATAATAAGCCATCTTAATGATTCTCTGAATTCTTTGAAGTTTGAAGGCAAGCTACAAACTAGAAGAAATAACTTGTTGCCTATCTCTGACTTGAGTTGGTGTCTAGAAGATATAACAATGAAGATTCAAATACTTCAGTGTGGAATTGGCAAACCATGATGAGACACTTAGATAATGAAACAGCTGTGTGAGTACTGGATAAGGGCATTACAAGTCATTCAGGAAATTGACACACTCTGTACTCCCAGTCTTGTACAACAGAATACTGTTAAGACCTGGGAGATGATCCCAATATTATAAAATAAATTAAGCAACATGGAAAGCAAAGCCAGAAATGATGGTGCATTTCTGCTATCATAGAATTCAGGAGGCTAATGTAAGGTGATTGATTGTGTGAGTTAACTTGGCCTACATAGTGAGACCCTGTCTGTTAAAACAACAGCAGTTAAGTAACAAATAGCCATCAGGGAAGATGAATGGAAACTCATAATAAGGTATCACTGTGTAACATAGCATTTAAATCATCAAGCAGAAACAGTTAAGGTGTCAAATACTGGTTAAGCTGGCAGGAAACTGGCCATCTCCAAATTTGTAGTGGGAAAGTAATTGCAGACTCACTTGGGAAAACATGTTGAAAATTTCTTGTGAAATCTAAGATGCAGTTCCCCATCACATTGGACTTTGGGTAGTTGATTGGTCCCAGAAACTAAAGAACAGTTTGCAAGAATACTTGTCCAAATTTCTTCTTAACTATTCTTATTTATCATAGCCCAAAACTGGGAAAAGGCCATCTATCTTCAATAGATAAAGAGCTTACTGAATCAGAGTGGTAGAAATGAAAATTGTGTGGAATACAATAATAAGTGTTGAAGCATTTTATGAAATCTTACCCCTTCCAAAGACTGCCATAGCCAGCCTTCCATGCACTGATGAATAATTATGAATTTTTACTTGTGTTTTCTGATTCATCTACTTTACCTTCAGAAATGATCTGATTTCCTTGCAAGGCTTACCTTGAATATTCTAGTTGGCTTATTGAGTGTCTTAGGGTTTTATTGCTGTGAACAGACCCAAGGACCAAGACAACTTGGAGAAAACATTTAATTGGGGCTGGCTTACAGCTTCAGAGGTTCAGTCCATTATCATCAATGTGTGAGCATGGCAGAGTCCAGGTAGGTTACAGAATGCTGCAGGTGGAGCTGAGAGTTCTACATCATCATCTGAAGGCAGCTAGGATGAGGGTCTTAAAGCCCAAACCCACAGTGGCATACCTACAACAAGGCCACACTTCCAAATAGTGGCACTCCCTGAGCCAAGCATATATAAGCCATCACATTCCACTTCCTGATCCCCATAGCCTTGTTCAAACATACGAGTCTATTGGGGCCATACCTAAACATAGCATAATGTAAAATACATTTAATCCAACTTCAAAAGTCCTCATAGTCTATAACAGTCTCGACTATGTAAAAAATCCAAAGTTTAAAATATCTTCTCATATCCATCCAATTACTTAACTGTAATCCCCAAAGTAAGAAAGGAAACCACCTGGGCAAACTCCAAACTCTCCAACTCCAATGTCAAAGTAGTCTTCATATCTCCAACTCCTTGATTACCTGTAGGCAAGTTTATAGATTATTTTTTCATGATTTATGATTGATCTGGGCAAAGTCTCCCTGTATTTGTTGGGGAAGGATGGAGCTACCCCAGGGCAGAGCATCCTAGATTGAATAAGAAGGCAGGATGAGCAAGCCAGCAAGTAGCACTCCTTCCTGGCTTTTGCTTCAGTTCCAGCCCATACTTCCTTTTGTGATGCACTGTTGCTTGGATTTTAAGATGCAATAAACCCTTTCCTACACAACTTGGTTTTGGTCATAGTATTTATCACAGCAACAGAAATCCCATGTAAGTCACCATGTGAAGACAAATATGGAAACCAGGGCTTGGTGAACTATTTCTGCAAAGGAGTCAATTACAGATTTTTTCAGGCTTTGTGAAAGTCACTCAACCCCATTGCTTCAGTACTAAAGCAGTCACAGAAAAGAACCAAATGAATATATCTCTCTGTGTGTTAGGTTTTTATTTGTAAAATCCAACAGTGGGCCAGATTTAGCATAAGTCAGTAGTTAGGCAGCTACTATGAGTGCAGATGAGTGTGTGGCTACTTCATTTAATATGTACACTGAAGATATCCACTTCTTTATATATTCTGAAAATATATTCAATATTTTCACTTCTTTCATGACCAACGAGTAGCATTAGTTAGGCATGAGGTATAACCTAAGTTAACCAAATCATGCCTGCAGAGACTTTATAATATCCATATTATTTCTTTTTATTTGTGTAAGTGTTTGAAGGAGATGGTGAAAGGAATATATTTGTTCCTGTATTCCTGTATGAAGGCCAGAGGTTAACATTGAGAGTGCTGTTCTGTTATTCTCCACCTTATTTTTAAAAGCCTGCTACTATTTTGCTGAACCTGAAACTTGATGATTGACTAGATAAGCTTGTGAGTACCAAGGATCCATGTTTCTCCCAGGTGTCATCATAAGGGTAGAGCCACATACCGTCCTGCCTGGTTGCTCCTTGCAATTGTTATATTCTCAGAGTTATCTTCCTGGTACCTATCCTCATTTTTGTATTATTTCACACAGCAAGCTGAGGAGAATACCTGAAGAGGTCATGAACAGAAGGGAAACCTGGGGATTATGGCTTTATTGCTAGTTCATACTCTACTTCCTTTATGTATTTTATTTAATTGAAATATCATTTTATCATTTCTCTTCCCTCAGCCAAACCCATGTCCTTACCTATTCTATCTCAATCTCATGGTCTCTTTTTTCTTTAAGTACAGTTACATACACATAATATTAATAGATATTTCATAAGTGTGTTTTATGTTTGAATTGGATTATGTAGCTATGAAGCAAAAGAAGAGTTTCAGACTTTGTCAACAAGTTGTTATGTATTTTATGTGTGTGTGTGAGTGTGTGTATGTGAGGAGTGTGTGTGTATATATATATATGTATATATATACATATATATGGGTACATATATATATATATACATACACATATATATGGGTACATATATATATATATATATATACATACACATATATATGGGTATATATATATATGTACCCATATATATGGGTATCGTTGTGTATTTATGTATGGATATATATATATATACATATATATATATGTATATATATATATATATATATCCCATGTTCATTTAGTGTTACTTGTATGTGTAATTTTTAGGGATAACCACTTGGTAGCAAATAACAATCTAGTGGTTGGTAAGGTCAAGGATCTTCAATGGGAACATACTTCTGCCAATTTTTCAAATCTATATAATTTCTAAGTGTCTTCTAAATACATAACATTATACCCACAGATAAATGTAGCTCTTACCCTTCACCAATGCAGCTTCTTTCTGCCACAAACTGAGACTATTTTAGATAGACAACTGGTCAAATGTGGAGAGTAACTAACCATGGTATGCATGGCCCCAGTTGATATATCTACAACAAAATCTCTATACTCAGTAAGTTTCAATGAAGTGGGAGCAGAAAGACTTGTAAGAGTCCCAGGGCCAGGGAATCTGTTCTAGAGATAGTGTCTTCTCCTTAGAAAAGGGACACTCTCTCCATGAAACATCAACATTACAGCCATCCAAACAAACCTGTACAGGTATTATACCAGCTTATGTGCCAACACTGAGGGGAGAATTGTTCTCATCTGGCCCCACCAAGTACTTAGAAAAAGAGCTATACACAACCAATGACTACTAAGAGAGGACGACTAAGTCTTCTCAAGAAATAAGTTCTTCAAGTGATTATCTACTTGTTTTGTTAACTTGGGCATGAAACAATATTTAATTTCTGTAGTCTTTGAAAATGAATGTGACCCCTATAACAATGTCCCTGGTCACATGTTAGAATGTAACGTATAATTGTACCACCAAAAGCAGCAATAAAAATGCCAATAGAACATTACAAATTTAAAGGTGCTGTTTACTCAGGGTTCTCCAAATAAACACCGAAGATATTAATAAATATGTTATAAGAATTTTTATGGGCATTAGATTATGTAAGTATAGAGGACAAGTTCTATGTCTTCTAGCATCAAGCAGTGATATAATTTCCTCAAGATCAGAAGTCCAGAGGATCAGGGAAGCTGAAGTTGTACATCCCAACTGAAGACAAAGGACACAGAATCTGTAAGGTACTTACATACATCCTGGAGCCTAAGGCCAGAGAAACAAGCATCCACAAGGAGAAGGCAAATGTCCTGGATCCAGAAAGAGAGTCCATCTTTCTTCCCTCTGTTCATTCTATCTGTGTTTCACTAGGTAAGATATTTATCCATATGGGAAGGATCTTCCTTCTTCATGTAATGATTTGATTGTCTTCTGAGAAGTCCATAATGGGTATAATTAGAAATAATATCACATGAGCTATTTGTGGATCTTTTATCCCAGACAAGTCGACATGTAACATTGACATTCACAAGTGGATTAAATTGAAAGAGTAGTGTGGATAAGATTGCAGAGTCACACAGTAGCAAGTTGAAGGATCCTTGACTAATAGAGTATATGACTAAAACAAAATTCTACTATCAACTGACTTCTGCAAAAAAAAAGACAAAATTTGCTGTAGAACACTCAAGAAAGAATAGTTACATTCTGTGAATTGGAAAGAAAATACAGTAGGCCACCCTGTCTCAGAATATAGCAGGTATTTCTAAGAGACACTCTTTAAAAGTAGCAAGCAATTTCAGAAACTTACATAAACAGCTAGTCATTGAAATAGAGAAGAAAAATTCAAAATAACCAAGCTATGAAATCAGAGAGGATGTCCATCTCCTGATGAATGAAATGCATGATACACAATGGAATTTACTCAGCCATATGGAATGTAATTATGTCATTTGTGGGAAAATTGATGGAGCTGGAGATCATCATGTTAAGTCAAATAAGCCAGACCCAGAAAGACAAATAATCATGGATTTGGGGAGTCAGATTTATTATGTAGTTTCTTTTTAATTCATAAAAAATACAAAGAAAGATTTACGGGAAGAGGAAGGGAACAGCTGGAGGAAGAGGGGAGAGGTTGGTAAATGTGAGTAGCATGTATGTTATACCTGAATAAAAAGGTCAAGACAAAATGTGTTACTTTGTGCAATTAATATCCACCAATAATAAATAATTTGATGAAATATGAAGCATTAGCTTCTCTGCTCAACTCATTGCTTATGTGTATATCATCCTTTAGGGGCTCATTTTGATTTAGCCTTGGTGGTGGTCTTGACCTGTGGAGTTGTCTGGACACAAATCAGGAGTGTGTTTTCTCTTTCCCTACGTGCTTCAGAGACATTGCTAATGTTCAGCCTCTACCCTAGAAACTGATTTGCTTCTTGTCCATTTACTTTTAATTCTACTTCTATTGTGCAAACCACAAACACTGTGGACCACTATTTATTTTGCATCCTTACCCATAGCATTTTGGCTTCAAATTTAGGTACCTGAGCCATCTAAATTGTTGTGCTAACCAAGTTAAATCCCAGAGCTCAGAGCAGCTACAGGGAAGGCTTCCTACATCTCATCCCAGCACTGTAATTGAAATTAAAGTAAATTATTCACACAGTGCACATTAACGTTGGCGCAGCTCCTCTGTCTTCTTCCCAAATGACATTATGAGTTAGCCAAAATCAACTCATTTCCATTTTTGATATGTTTAATGAGTAGTAAATGAAGAGAATACTATTGGTGCAGTATAACTTAATTTTAGTTGGGCATTTAGGGAAAACAATGTATCTAACTTCTCTTTTGGACAGGACAGGAAAGTACCAACCACAAAATAGAAAAGTAACAAAATAAAACAACAACATACAACAACAACAACAACAAATGGTCAGTAGTTGAATATCTTGTGGATAAGAATCAGAATGCGGGATTCTGTTTCTATTTGTTTTATTCGATATTGTTCTATTGACTAACCCTTGACCAATATTGTCATTAACAGCACAGTTATGGTTTACATGTATGAATTTGCATTAGTCTAAATTTGAGATGAAGGAAGATTCTAGGAAAAGAAACTAAAAATATCACTAAAGAACTACATCTTGAAATGATAGTTCTGGTAATATTCACAGTTGTTAAAAATGGATAATGGTTTGTATTGGAGCTCAATATGAACAAAGGCAATACTGTCACTACAGCATACCTTTGAAGATGGATGCCAAGATATATAACTGTTGTTTTTCTTCTCTTTTTAATTTCTCTCTTTTCTCCTCCTTTTCTTTATAATCCAGAGTAATGAGGGATAAATGGAAATAAGCAGATAATCATTTCAAAGGTCATCTCTGAGTGATAGAGCTATGTTTCTTTATTTTCTGTTTTATTTTATATTTTATAAATATTTGAGCAACAAGCAGTGTTACCTGTTGGGTGATATATATTTGTTCATTTATAACCTACTTTCTACTATAATAATGATGATAGATAAGCCTGTATGAGAATGTAGAAAGGAACCACTATTTCACTGTTGGGTGGAAAGTTAGCACAGCCACTGTGGAAAATCACAGAGAGGATCCTTAGAGCTTCTTAAATAAAATTGTTCTATAACCCATAATTCTCTACAATGGGTATAACACTCCTCAAACTGAACAGTTTGTTGAAGGGATAGTTCATGTTCACAAAAGGAGTATTCACAAATATTAGGCTATATATAGATTCAACTTAAGTTCTAATGACCTATTAACAGGACAGAGAAAAGGTAATATAGATTACAATGAACTTTACTTGCTTGCAGTTACTCTTAGTGGTGATTAGTGCAACCTGGAGTGGCTAAGAGAATGATAGGTGTCTGGGAAGATGTGTGATACTGCTCACAGGATATAATTTCAACTTTAAAGGAATGTATTCAGGAGAGCTACTGTTTAGCATGACGATATTGTCACTGATGACATATTATGCCTTGAAAAATAAGAAGGGTTTCTTACTAGAAGTACAGTATATAAGCAAAGCCAGTCCTTTCTTAATTAGCAACACTTAACTACTCATTAGGTATGTACACTTCAAAACAGCTCATGTATATACAAATTCAATAATCTGGATTAATTTAAGTGTTTTTAAGAGACAACATGGGTAAAATGAAAATATAGTTTAAAAATGAGGCAATGTCAAGATAGTTAAGATCCTTTGTATTCTTTCAGAGGACCTGTGTTTATATCTCAGCACTCACATGGTAGCAAACAACCTTATGTAATTCCAGTTGTAGGGAACATGATGTCCTCTTCTGGCCTCTGTGGCCACAAGGCATGCATATTGTGAACATGCAAACATGCAGAAAAAACACTAATATACATAAAATTAAAATTAATAATAGATATATGAGAAGAGTTGAGGTAAAGTTCTTCATTTAAACTCAGTGCCAAGTGTATGGGATAGGAAGCTATCCTTTATTCCAAAGAGGCCATGTTGCTTTTACTCTTGGAGCAAATGGTCATGGCTACTAAGGTACGAGGCCTTAATTAGCCCTGTGTGCTAAACCACATGTCAGAGAATTTTTGTACTTCCATTCTTTCTAAGAATATAGTTTCTTATACCTCTTAGAATATCTTCTTTCTTGCATCTGGGATTTTTGTCCAGCTGCTCCAGGGATCTTCTTTGCCAGGACCAAGAATATAGTGCCTAACTGGGACCCAGATCCCCACAGGCATGAGTGAGGTGAGGTGTTCAGGACTGAGACCTGGGAAGATAGAAGAGGTATTCTAAGACTCGCCCATGTTTCATGAATGCTCTGATCTTTTATTTAACATTAAGGCTACTGGTACCTCCTAGCATGTCTGTGTGTCTGGGTTGAAAGCTTTGTCATGTACCTGCTTCTTTCTTTGTATCATTTCTTTTCTGGTAGTAAAACTTTACAACTTTCCTGTTAAACCAAGAGAATCACTGAAAATTACATATAGGCTAGCAACAGGGAAAAATTTAAAAAAATGAAGAAAAACTGTCCTTTACACAGAAAGAAAGCAGTCATAATATTGAATTCTACTGTTTAATGAGATATTTAAATTACATATAATCAAGGGGAAACCTATTATTTTCAATGATTTAAGGGCTCCCATATGAAAGATGAAATACAGGAGTCTCAGAAGATATTCTTGCAGCCTGTCTTCCCCTGACTCTGAAAGAGTCTTGGAGAGATCAGTTAACACCAGCTTTCTCTGCTTCCCTTCTATTGACCAGTGCAGGTGATCATCTCTGTTCTTTTATTATCAGGATGTCTTTCTTCAAGATCTCACCTGACCTCTCTGTAGGTAGATTCAACTGGAACCTTCAGCAGACAGATAGGCTGTAGGTTTTGATGTCTGATGAAAATCATTGAAAAGACTCATCTAGACAGTGTGGTTCAGTATTATTTTTCATTTCTTTTATGTTTATTTCAAAAAATTTAAAAAATTACATTATTTATTTATTATGTATGAATATTATGTATGTGGGCATATCTATAAAACACACATGCATGCATTTGCACACTTACTGAAACATGTGTGTGAAAGTCAGAGGGAAATTTGGAGGAGTCAATTCTCTTCTGCTATCTGAGTTTTAGAAATGGAACTCAAGTTACTAGGTTTGGCAAAAGAATCCTTACCCACAGAACCATCTCATTGATTTCTTTCTTTCTTTTTCCCCATTTTTATACAGATCACACTATTTTTAATAGCATCTAACCATGAGCATACTGCCTGGGACATAGAACTGAGTAGGCATTCTGCTAACAGTGGCAGACTTCTAGAAAGCACTTCTCTCTCTGGCAGACAAAGCATAATCCCACATGGAAGTAGTATGTTGTAAAGAAGAAAGTCTTGGGTTAGAAAGAATAGCTATTGCCAACTGGATGCTGCGATGGTTAACTTCACTTGTCAACTGACACAATCTACAGTCACCTGGGGATAAAGTTTCAAAGAGGAGTTGTATAAATTAGATTGGCCTGTGGGCATATCTATAAAACAATTGTCTTGATTATGTTCACTGAGGTGGGAAGTTCCATCCATCCTGGGAGGCATTATGCCCTAAATTTGAGTCCTAAAGGGTACAGAAAGTGGGCCACACAATGTGTATGCATGCTTATCTTCTCTCTCTCTCTCTCTCTCTCTCTCTCTCTCTCTCTCTCTCTCTCTCTCTCTCTCTCTCTCTCTTTCTCTCTCTCTGCTTGGCTATAGATGTCACATGATATCTCATGTTGATAGCTTGGTTTCTCAGGGGTGATGATCTCTATCCCAGAACTATGAGCTAAAACAAACCCTGTTACTTCTGGGATCCTTTTGTCACGATATTTAATCACACCAACAGAAATAAAACTAGGAAGCATGTGGAGTTTTGAAGTATATGCTCCCAATGTCAAGTTCATTCCTGAAAAAAAAATATTTTTAACTCAATGTGTATTTACCTCATAAATTTCGCTGACCCTGTATGGAATCCACTCTCACCAATGTCTGAATAAAAATATGTCACACTAGCCACTTCTCAGATGTTAGCCAGGAAGCCTTCTAATGCTAGAAATAGGAGGGCCAAGAACATGCTTTTGGTATAGAGTACCTGTTAGTCACCTTTCAGCTTTGTGATCGAACACCATAATCCAAAGTAACTTATGAAGACAAGGAACAAGGAATTGTTTAAGATGAACAATTCCAGAGGAGGAACCAGAATGGTGGGAGGCCCGGGAGGGATTATGTTATTAATGGCAAACACAATGAGAAAATGATCAAATTGGACTACATGTGGTAAAGCTATAGGACCTTAAAGGATGCCCCCAGGGGCATACTTCATCCAGCAATACCCTACCATCTCCCCTAATAGCACCACCAATTGGGACCAAGTGTTCAGACACATGAGCTTATGGAGGACATTTCTAATTTAAGATATAGTAATGTGCTCAACCAGGAAATTAGGGAATATGAGGTGTGGAAGGGAAGCAGAGTTACCTGCGGGGTCCCCGGATAGGATGAGTGTGGAGGAGAACATATACCAGGAAAGTAGACTGTTTTCACCCGGTCAATGGTAACAACTGTGGTTCTTAGGAATTCCAACTCAACAGATCTGATGGTGACCCCAGGGGGGAAAAAAAACTAAGGAGAAAGGAAATGTGGTTGGGTGAATTATGTGTATGTTCTTGTGGGTTTGTCTTCATCCAAAATGTGTTGCATTATTGATGGCAAGGCATAAATATTTATTACCTGCACAGCATATCTTTTCTTCCAAAGAGGACGAAAAAGAAACAAAGAAGAGCACTAAAATTGAACGCACAAAACTCTAAATTCTCTTTGTAAACTGCCACATGGGAAGTTCTCTTGTTTAGAGTTTATAGAGTAAGCAGGCACTGATGTGGTTGAGGTAGACCACAGACAGGTTCATCCCAACCCATCAGACTCTTTTGTGTTTCCATTCTCTGTGCTTTGCACACATCCATGTCTACCAAAGCCAGTGAATTGTCAGAAAACTATGAATGGGCAGAGGGATAACTCAGAGAATAAAAATCACAATCTCATCAGGAAATTGCCTCTTCACACCTACTGAAGTATTATCAGGAATGATGATTATTATAGTGAAAACTTATACAGGGAAAGAGTATACTAAACATTTCCTATTTATTAAGCATTCATATCAATATGTATTTGTGTTCCATAGTTATCCTGAAGTAGTTATTTCAAAGTGCTTTGAAAGAAACATTATGATTTTCTACAAAATCTCTGGGAAATAGTCTAAATACTCTTTTACTGCTGAAATGATACTAGTATTTTTAGTATTGAAGTAATTTCTTGTTTTGTTGCTGCCAGAGATTTTATTTCACTGCAGATTTTTCCCTATATTCCTGTATGAAGATGTCACAATGAAACCCATTATATATGCTAGTACCTGCTTATACATGCTAGAACATACTTATACACACTAGTACGTGCATATACATGCTAGTACCTGCTTATACATACTAGTACATGTTAGTAAAAGGGGAGTAAATGTATAAAATGAAGGGAAAATGGAATGCACAAAATAACTATGAACAAAGACCTACAGACCAACTAATCCTTTAATTGATAATGATCATTCTAGAAAAATTATTTATATTTTTAATGTTCTATATTTTCATCATGTTATCCTTTCTGTCAGCACTTCCAATATTCTCCCCTACACTTCTTTTTTTTTGACTTAACACATTTTTTTATTATTTTCTATATTTTTTATTTGCATTCCAAATGATTTCCCCTTTCCTGTTTCCTCCCTCCCCGAAAGTCCTATAAGCCCCCTTGCCTCCCTCTGTTCCCCATTCAACTCCCTCTCGCTTTTCTGTCCTGGTATTCCCCTACATCCAGTCTTTCCAGGACCAGGGTCTTCCCCACCTCTTTCTCTCTCTCTCTCTCTCTCTCTCTCTCTCTCTCTCTCTCTCTCTCTCTCTCTCTCTCTTTCTCTCTCTCTCTCTCTCTCTCTCTCTCTCACACACACACACACACACACACACACACACACACACACACACAATCTGAAGGAACATTCCATAATTCCTTTTCCACCATTACCCTATAACTAAAACCCTGCACAGACACAATAAGAAAAATAAAGTTATAGAACAATATTCATTATGCACATAGATTCAAAACTTCCCAATAGAATACTTGCAAATGGAATTCAGGAATATCAAAAAGATTATCCACCATCGTTAAGCTGTCTTCATTATAGAGGGCAGTGAGTGACACTTAAATACACTGCACATTGCAATTAAAGACACAGCACACTGAACTCAAAGGTACTGCACACTACACTCAAAGACATCACACACTGCATATAAAGACACTGAACACTGCACCTAATGACAATGCACACAGTACTTGCCAAGATTACACTGTTTCTCATGTTAGAAAAACATTTAAAGATGAATTGATACCATAAATCATAAGCAGTCTACAAATTTACATGGCTCCAAAACAGTAATCACTGGGGGTTGTTTGTTCATTCATATAGTTTACTTTAAATTATATTAATTTTCGTGATCTTAAGTATGAACATGTTGCACACTGGATACTCTCACCTCCTGCCCACTCCCACTGATAGAAATCATTTACTTTTGAGACATGGTCTTCTACATTTCCCAATCTAGCTCTATTGCATGAACTTCCTGTCCTTGTCTCTGGAGTTCTGGGGTTGAGGGGTGTGTACTGCATCCCATCATGGAGAAGATCATTCTAAACAACACTGGCATGAATTTCCACAAGGATATGGACACTGGGCATCCATTCACTGCTCTGCCTCTACTGCCTGGCCAGCAATAGGCATATAGGTATGTGAGTACCCATACGTCTTAGTCAGGCTTTCTATCCCTGCACAAACACCAAGAAGCATTTTGGGGAGGGAAGGGTTTATTCAACTTACACTTCCACATTGCTGTTCATCACCAAAGGAAGTCAGGACAGGACCTCACAGGGGATAGGAATCTGGAGGTAAGAGCTGATGCAAAGGCCATGGAGGGGTGCTGCTTACTGGATTACTTCCCCTTGCTTACTCAGCTTGCTTTCTTATATTACCTAGGAGTACCAGACCAGGGATGACACCACCCACAATGGGCCCTCCCACTCTTGATCATTAATTGAGAAAATGCCTTACAGCTGGATCTCATGGAGGCATTTCCTCAAGTGAAGTCTCTTTCTCTGGAAAAACTAAAGCTGTGTCAAGTTGACACACAAAACTAGCCAGTACATCACAGAATGATTGTGAGAAGAATGTTATAGTTTGAATTTGGTTTCTATCCTCCAGCCGCCCATTGTGATTTGGGCTTGATCCCAATTTTGTGCAGTTGGGAGGTGTCAGAAACTTTGCTGGTGAATACATAATACTTCATGAAAGTCACTTAGGAAATGTGGAGACGAAGGTGTATTCTTTAGCTCTAGGATGAAATGTTCTATATATATCAGTTAGTTCCATTTGGTCCAAGGCTTCAATTAGATTCACTATGTCCCTGTTTAGTTTCTGCTTTCCTGAACGATCCATTTCAGAGAGCGGGGTGTTGAAGTCACCCACTATTATTGTGTGTGGTGCGATGTGTGCTTTGAGTTTTAGTAAAGTTTCTTTTACGAATGAGGGTGCCCTTGCATTTGGAGCATAGATATTCAGGATTGAGAGTTCTTGATGGTGGATTTTTCCCTTGATCAGTATGTAGTGTCCTTCTGGCTCAGCTGGAGGTCAACATGCAGAAGAATGCAAATTGACCCATCCTTATCTCCTTGCACTAAGCTCAATTCTAAGTGGATCAAAGATCTCCACATAAAACCAGACACACTGAAACTAATAGAAGGGAAACTAGGGAAGAACCTTGAACATATGGGCACAGGGGAGAATTTCCTGAACAGAACTCCAATAGCTTATACTCTAAGATCAAGAATAGACAAATGGGACCTCATTAAATTACAAAGTTTTTGCAAGGCAAAAGACACCGTCAAAAAGACAAAGCGGCAACCAACTAACTGGGAAATGATCTTTACCAACCTTACATCCGACAGAGGGCTAATATCCAAGATATACAAAGAACTCAAGAAGTTAAACTCCAGAGAGGCAAGTAACCCTATTAAAAAATGGGGTACAGAGCTACACAAAGAGTTCTCACCTGAAGAATATCTAATGGCTGAGAAGCACCTAAAGAGATGTTCATCATCCTTAGTCATTAGGGAAATGCAAATCAAAACAACCCTGAGATTCCATCTCACACCAGTCAGGATGGCTAAGATCAAAAACACAGGAGACAGCAGTTGTTGGCGAGGATGTGGAGAAAGAGGAACACTCCTCCACTGCTGGTGGAATTGCAGGCTGGTACAACCACTCTGGAAAGCAGTCTGGCGGCTCCTCAGAAAACTGGGCATGACACTTCCGGAGGATCCGGCTATACCACTCCTGGGCATATACCCAGAGACTTTACCTGCATGCAATAAGGACACATGCTCCACTATATTCATAGCAGCCTTATTTATAATAGCCAGAAGCTGGAAAGAACCCAGATGTCCCTCAACGGAGGAATGGATTCAGAAGATGTGGTATATTTACACAATGGAATACTACTCTGCAATTAAAAACAATGAATTCACGAAATTCCTAGGCAAATGGTCAGAACTTGAAAATATCATCCTTAGTGAGGTAACCCAATCACAAAAGATCACACATGGTATGAAGTCACTGATAAGGGGATATTGACCCAGAATCTCAGAATACCCTAGACACAATCAGCATATCAATAGATTTCTAAAAAGATGGAAGGAGAGACCCCTGGTCCTGGAAAGACTGGATGTAGGGGAACGCCAGGACAGAGTAATGAGAGGGGGTTGAACGGAGAAAAGAGGGAGGGAAGGGGGCTTATGGGACTTTCGGGGAGGGAGGAAACGGGAAAGGGGAAGTGATTTGGAATGTAAATTAAAAAAATAAAATAAAATAAAATTAAAAAAAAATAAAAAAAAAAAGGAAATGTGGAGACACCCATCTCCCTCAGATTTCCTTTTGGTTGAGATGTGTGTTTCCACACATGTGATATCTCCTTGTGGTATGCTGTCATCCACTGTCTTTACCAGAAGACAAATCAATGTCTTATCAGACTAAATACTGAGCCTCCAAACCCATGAGCTAACTAAACCAGCCCATGCCAGGTATCTCATTATAGTTATAATCAACTAGTACAGATGTCCAAGCAAGTGAATTCATTAATATAGATAACAATTATTATTTTTATAGTTAATATATGTAAATGTTTTAAATATTAGGTATTAGTGTTGAATATCTTAAATTATTACTTACCTAATGTTTCAAAGAGAGAGTCATCTTTTACTACAGAAGTAATTTCCCCAGACTTTTAACTTTCTGGAAAATATATTCTGCAAGATGCCATAATCACTCAAGTCTAAGAAACACAATTAATATTTTGTCTAATGCTTTCTAAATTTACTTTGGCAAATCTGTGAAAATTTAGAAAAATTATTGAGATGTTCTTTCTGGGTGCAAAAAGACATTCTAGGTAAAATACATCACAGTCGCACATCTATATATTTTCAAATTGATCATCTATATTCTTTTTAATGGTGACATCCCATTGAATTGATCTTACCATCATAATATTTAAGTTGATTTGACATCAGTTCAAAAGCTTAGTTATGTTTTCATCTTTTGGCAAAAGTTCTTGTTAGCTAATTGTGGGAAGAATAATTCCACTTGTCTTAGAGTTGATGAAGGGAATCTGAGCTGTGCAGGTGCCTACTGTCAAGGATTGAAATCGTTCTCATTGGTCACTCTGACTTGAAAAATTACATGAACTTGGCCATGACAGAAGGCTCTGATACTCACGTATCCTAAAATCTCTGTTAAGAAGAACAATATCATTTCTTTATATTTATGAAGACATAAAGTAACTATAACATGAATTATAAATAAACACCATGGTTTTAATTACTCTTGTCTGAGACATCTACTCCATGGTTCCACATTAAACTATATTCTATAATAGCAGCTTGTCTCCATGGGAATACAAGACCAGTATTCTGTTTTCCAAAAATACATTCAATACTTATGCAGTTACCTTTGTAAAGGTAATTCTCTTTTTAACTAATGGTTTTCAGTAATTGTATTTGTAAGTATAACAAAACTATATTTGTAAGTATAACTAAAGGAATGTTTTGGTGTGTTGTTACATTTTTTTGTTCAAAAACATTATTTACATCAAATTAAAATTTAGTAAACTAACTTGATTTTACATGCTTTGAATCTCTTGTTCTTTTTGTGGTAAAAGGCTTTTTTTTTTTATCAGAAATATGTTGCAAGTGATTATTTTGCAAAAAGTAGTAAATAAAATAAATTCCTCACTGTCCCTGACTAACACAGCCTATCTAACTCAGGAGAGTCATACAAATAGCCACCCACCTTTGGTTTGGAAAAAAAGTAATGATTTATTCTAAGCATGAGGCAGAAAATATACTTAATTTATTCATTGCACAGTCTATGCACCACCTCAGGGTGGGGTGGGGGTGCTAGAAAAACACTGTGAGCTAATAAATTATTTCTCCTTGTTTGGAAGCCTGTCACTGTGGTGAACCGCTAGTAAAGCTTACAAATGACTTTTATTCTGGAAATGTTGATTTAAACACACACATGCACTCACGCACACACACTCACACACACACACTCTCACACACACACACACACACACACACACATTGGGTTTGATTAAGCCTGCCTGTGTTTCTATATACATTTCAATAATAAATGTATAATTAATTAGGTTCCACATAGGAAATCAGGACCAATAAATAGACATAAACATTATCTAAAATTTCCATGATTTTTTTTCCTTTTTGTCACATGTGAAAAATTGTTTTCCCAATGTATGGACCTTCCTCATGTGGGTCTTCTCTGCAAATGTCAGCATTTGAATAAACTTCCAGCCCTGCTCCTTCACAGACTTAAACAGTTGATATAATCCAGATAATTCATGTAAAAATACACAATTTAGAACAAATCTCTTTTTATTGCCTTTGGGAGGCCCTTATTTCTTTTTTATTGACCCAAATTACCCCCCCACCCACACATTAGCTCTCTCTAGAGCACCAATTCAAAAATAAATATTGACCCAACACTTTGTTTTACGTTGCGTTGAATTGGCAATGTACAACCAATAACAGCCACTCAGGAGCCTCTGAACACTCAATTTAACCCTGGAAATTTGCATTTATAATTGAGGGTTACATTTAGCTGATTAACAGTATAGAGAAACACTCTGAAGATTACCAGTGAATTCTACTTATTTTGTAAAATATACCCTAAAGTAAGACACTGGTGGAATTTCCATCTCCCCAAGATGATCTGGATTAACAGGACTAGACATGTGGATTCTTAAATTATTGTTTTTTCCTAAAATTGTATAAACATCAAGAGAGACCAAAAAGTTCAAGTAACAAACAGCAAAAAAGCATAAAGAAGAGGAGAAAGACACTGAGTCTGTTGAAGATCCCAAAGATAAATAATTTAAATATATTTTTATTTAAGTTAAAGAAAAAAAAGATGTAAAGCAAAGGGTATGTCATTCTAAGCTCAGGAGTAAAAGGGGGCCTTTACGAAATTGTTTCCTTCAATTTTTAAAATACCGTAAAATTTAGAATGAGTCTTTCATTATAAAAGACTATCCAAAAATAAGATTTATACAATCAATAATCAGATATTTTATTTAAATTTTAGATAAGTGAGATTAATATCCTTTCTTATTTCTACAGAGAGCCTCAAATGTTATCATTAAAGTAAGACTTGGGGAAGCGCCCGCTTTCACATTGGCTTTACAGAAGTGTCATTTGATCAGAAGTGATGAATGGAACCATTGTTGTTGGAACATTTTTGGGTTATCATAGATTCTGAAGGAAGAAATAAGTTAAAGTTTGCCTCTGGAGGAAGCAGCATGATTTCTGGAAGTGGCTGTCAATCACAGTCACTTCAGTGAGACATTTGGAGAGCAGAGAGCCACGCCCAGTGGCTGTCAATTATTCAGCAAGCCTTTTTGAGCCTACAGTAAGTGCTTATTCTGTTCAGAGTGCTCAGTGCTAGGGATGATCTGAGGATAACTGCAGCCTTTATTTCTCTACAGCTTTCCTGTCTTCCAGAATTTTAGAAGACACAGAGATGTAAAATGCCCCAGTCATGGAAAATTGCTAGAAAGTTCCGGGGAAAAAATGTAAAATAGGTTTACAGTGTTGACACTACTATTCTGTTTACACACAAGGGAATAAAATTACCACCTAGTAAAAGACATCAGCCCTCCCATGTTCATTTAGAAATCTTAGAAATAGCCAAACTAGGAAACCAAACTAAGCACTGCTCATCAGATACATGAATAAAATATGTGGTACCAGATACTTAATGGAATATTATCCAGCCTCAAAAAAGTAGCTAATCCTGCTATTTACTGTAAATGTGATTAGACCTGGAGAGTATGGTACTATTTGAATGAATAAGAGAAGAAAATGCATTGTGTGTTCTCACTTGTGTATGAAATACAGCATCCAGGAATATATTTATGTGTAAGCACTCACTTGGAGAATAAATTAGTGGTCACTGAGTCTAAGAGGAATTGGGAATGTGTTGGGAATGTGTAGGTGTAAAGATAAAACATAACAGAGGGGAAGGATTAAGAAGCCCAAAGATCTTCTGGACTATGGGCCACATCCTCATTATACTTAGGATTTTTCTCAAGGTTTACACAGCTGCCCCTGCCAAAATGGCCATGGGTGAACCTGTGAGATGAGATGCATTTCTCAGCATAGTAGCCATTTTATAATGCTTCTGTATCTCCTAACACTCCTATTTAGCATCTTAAAGAAATAAATTGAATCTATGTTTTAAAGAAAAAGTGTTTGTAATACTTCACATTTTCCCTACTTTATCTACAGAGTATTCAAACTTTTTTTTTTGGACATAAGTACAGAGATTTGAGCCTCAAAGGAGAAGAGAACAGCCTTTGTGGCTGGCCATCACGCTCTGACACTTGGAAGCAGCCAGTGGAGGGGCAACTGCATCCAAGCTGGAATAACAAAAATGGCTGAACCCAGCTATCTTGCCAAATAACCGCAAACCAATTTCATTGCATCACTCCACAGCTCAGAGCCTTGCACCCCTCAGGTGAACTGAGCCAAGAGCTACTGTGCCTGCCTGCTCAACTACTGTGTCCTTCAGAGCCCTTAGTGCACTCTCATAAGCCCACAGCTGTCCTCCTGATGCAGAGACTCAACTCAGTGATGATGGAATGGCCTGGATGAAGTTGACTTTGCCTGTGATCTTGTCATCTCGTTTGGGCTATCACTTTGAGTTCATAATATACGTTTGAATATGAATCTGTGCTTTAACATGGCAGGAAAGTGTGAAGTCTTTTCATAAGGAGCTGGCTGCAACTTAGGTAAGAACACCAGATTTTTTCATGGATTACTTTGTGTCTTCCTGCCTCTTGTTGATAGTTCTTATTTTTGCTTCTCTGTTGTTGTTTTAAGGGAAGGGAAGGCAAGTGCAATACACCTGCCAAAGCAGAGGTAGAAATTGCAGATGCAGTCGCATTTTATGATGAATATACAGGAGTGAGGATTGGGGCAAATGGGCTCTGGTTGTCTGGGATGTATTTACTGAACAGTTTCAGCTGCTGTGAACACAGATACTGCTCTGTGGTAAAGTGGCCCCTCTGGAAGGTCATATGATTTTAAGAACATATAAAATAAGACATTAAATGCACAAGAAGGTATCTGGGTATCACCTTTGAATATGAATACCATGACTCCATGGAAAGCACTTCAGTATGAATATCCCTGCTGTTCAGACATAACTCTGGTTCTTCTGACTTATATCCATCCAGTTCTAAGCTAATCCAGACTCATTTTCAATATCTGGGATGCTTTGCTTCATTTTCCCTCACCTCTCAGGTTCTACACTTGTCCTCATGTGTCTTGCTGCAAGACAGATTGTTCCTCTGATCCTAGCATAAGGGATTCCCTTTCCATATTTTATATTTCTGCATTGTCCTCAATTTCCACCACTGATGTATTTCTTTTGTCTACAGCTAATGCTGAATCGCAATAAAGAGCTGAAGATGATTGAAACAGATTCTATGACATTCCATGGTCCTAATTTCTGCCCAGTGTCCTTTCTTTGTCTCATTTCCCTAGGTTTAGCATGTTTGACAACCCCTTGATTGAAGATTACATGCCTCTATGTATGGTTATGCCATTGCTCAGGGCTCAGAGCATGCTGCTAGTGTTTACAGAAATGGGAAAAACAGTACCCACAATAATTGCATGCAGTGCATTCAGAAAATGTTCATTAAATAACAGTTAATACCAGAAGGTTCCCATGTATCCCAAGAATAAGGTATGGGTATGATCATGTGAATGTGTGCATGTCTGTGTCTGAACAGCCAAATACACACACCACATGCACTGATCTGGTGTAAATGCCAATCTCTCTTTGTTTCCATATGGTTTCTAACTGCCGTGCTGAACCCCAAGCTCTAACCCTGCCTCACACAGCAGTCAGAATGCTGCATCTTGGAGAGTAGTTTTGACTAAACATTATATGTAAATGTTGAGGAGGATGTCAGCTCAAATGGAATTAGCTTCATCAATATTTGTGTAAATAGTTTGACTTTCATTGTTTTTTAACTTACCTGAATTTCATAGAAGAAAAAATTAAGGATGTTGTCGTAGAAATCATTAACTAATTGGAGAACAATTAGGAACTGCTTCCTGGCATGTAATTTGTAGTTTTCATTGCAAACATGTATCCTGTGAGAGCAAACACTTCTTGACACAGCTCCTTAAAACTATCTTAAGGATAAGGTTATAGTCGTTGCCATTTAAATCTGTGACAGCACTGTGACGAAGGAATAAAATAAAGCCAGTTTATAATGTTTAGGATGCCTTGATTAAGACTTGAGTTTTGTTGGAAGAAAATTGTTTGTGTGACATCTTTATGTTGTCCTAGCTGGCACTCAGTGTCTACCTTCGACTGGCCTCGAACTCAGCAGTCTTTCTGTCTCAATCTCTTATGATAGGAGTATAGGCCACCATGCCCTCACATGTGAGCTGTATACATCTAAGAAAGACAATTTTGAGATTTCTTTTTGTCTCTATCAAAGTTGAAAACAGAGCATTCTTTTTTTTTTATTTTTTTATTTTGCTGTATATTCCTGGAAAGTGGCCTCCTTATTTCTATGCGGGCATGAGTCTTCAAATGTGGAAAGAAGCCTACTGAAAAGTGAAGCTGCAAGTTCTCCAAAGAAAATCCATCTGAATCAGTATGGTTACAGATTAAACAGACCTCAATTTAGCCCTAAAATGAAAATCAACTCCAGGGTAGAATAAGGACTCAAGGCTTAAGTGGAAGGAAATACTTAAAACTCCGAAGAGGTGGTCCATTTTCCCAGATAAGCCATTAAATGGTGAAATGAACTCTCAGAAGCAGGCAAGTAGTTTTACACACACACACACACACACACACACACACACACACACACACATGCTAGCCAATATTTAATTGTAAATCATTTGAAAATTGTTCACTTATGAACATTATGGGCAAACTAATCTTTCACCTTCCTAAGGCAATGCCAGGGTTTTCCATGCCAGACACATGACATTTATTCATTTTTTAAATTGGGGTGCTAATTACTAAATTGATCAGGGTAGGCTAAGAAATTTCATTTTCCTTCCTCTCTTGTTTTCAGCAGATTATGCAGAATGGTTTGGAGTGGCTGATGGAGTTAAATGATAGGAAGGATGGTGGATCTGGTAGGAAGGGAGTTGGGTCTGGGCCTCCTTTCCATCACTGCAGATAATTATGGCTTACATAGGAAGGGCACGTGCAATGTCGTTTCAGTCTCTCCCACTGATGACCACTGTGCCTTCTGTTTGTTTGCCATCATTTGGAGTCCATGGACAGCATACAACCCTCGAGGCTTTGTTTCAGGACAACAACTGCAATTACAAGTGTTTTATGAATCTTACACAAGGTGGCAACACTCTGACTGGGTCATAGCTGAGCCCCAGATGGCAGCTCTTTTTTCCTTCAGAATTTCATTCTTCCTCTCACACTATAAGTAGAAGCAAGCTAAATTACAATTTAGTAGAGTTATAAAAAAAATAATGAACTCTGCCAAACTGTGACTTGCTTCTGAAAATTTAAAAAAAGCTTCCTCCACATTCATTATCCAACATCATCCAGAGAATCCCTAGATCCTTGTTTGGCTTGCTGTATTTTAAGTCTTACAGGCTATTCCTGAATGCATGTGATTCAATAGCACATTCAGAGCCACAAAACACACAAACAAATATGAGTGCACATACATACAATACACAACATGGAAACAAGTTATGTGCATTAGAGCTTTGCCGCATGTGTAAAATTTCTGGCTCTGTGCTTAATACATGTCGAGTCAGGCTTTGATTCCTTTCTTCTCCTTGGTTCACTTTGGAGCTAGAACACCGTCCTATATGTTAGCTAGGAACTTACGCATGGTTTTCAATCCTTGGTGGTGAAGGGTAACAGGGCTCTAGAATTAGAAACTTCCACCTTTCCAGTGATTGGAGATCAAAAGAAATGCCTTTGGTGTGAGTCAAGAATGTGGCAACAAGGATAAACTAAGATAAAGATCTATAGTAAACTTAACTTTTGTCTTGGGCACTTTCCCATCTCTTGTTCTGTAGCTGAGGGGATGTCCTGTTTTTAATTAAATATAACTATCTTTCTTTTCACCCCGTGGCTTTGCTGTGGGGTTCCATATGACAATTAAACAATTATCCAAAGGTACAACACACACTCAAAAATTACTCATACTGATTGAAATGTTATGAGTCATAATAGTCGCGGTGACAGACCCATCAGTCCTATAGCAGAGATGTTCTCCTTAATACTCCAGTGAATTCCTCTTTCTTTCCACAGTCATATAAATTAAGCTGTTTTGTGGAGAAGGAGATTAAAAACACTCCCTCTTCCTTGTAAGTCAAAGGAGCAAATCATTCATACAGATCTGTGAATGGTTGATAATTTTTAGAAATAGTTGCAGAGTAGGGTAGTACCCTTGCCATCTGAAAAAAAAAAACATCTTTCTAGTTTCTGAATTTTAAATTAAAAATGAAACTAAGCTTTAAAATATAGTAACTAGAGAAAAAGTGTTTGAAGAAAAATCACACCCCTCTATGAAAAAATCTGAGCCACAATGAGTACTAGAACTCTCTTCAACATTGGAAAGAACATTTACTCTCGCTGGACCATACATCAAGCATCACAATAATAAGCATGTTGCTTCTGAGATCAGAAGGAATCCAGTGATGTCATTTTCTTGCTGATGTTATTAAACAGTCACCTAAAAATTTAGGTAGTTCACTAAGAGAGTTGAAGAAGACAAATACAAAATAGAATAGATAAATAGCATTGTGTCTATTCATAAGTGCTTTAGCTGTCTTCATGAAAAAAATCCCCAAGACTAGATTTAAAATAAAAAAAAAGGAGTGTCTAGAGAGATGGTTCAGCCTTGAAGAGCACCTTTTGGTTCCCAACACCCACAGGGTGTCTCACAACTGCCTGCAAATTCAGTTTTGAAGGATTCATCTCTTCTGATTTTTCTGAGCACCAGGCATACACATGATTCACAAAAATACATGGGGGCAAAACACTTATACATATAAGAAAAAAAATCTTTCATTTTTTTTAATTTAAAAGATACTTTGGGACCTAATAAGGAACATTAGTAGGGTTGCAGCATAGAATAATAATATAAAAATAACAACTGTTTCCCGAATAGCAGCAAGGAATAAAGTTAAAAATTAAGATATAAAAACATTTTTTTTCTAGCAAGGCACAAAACAAAGGACATATAAACACAGATAAATTCAGTGAAATATGTACAAAAGTAAATATGAACATAGCTGCCAAAATCTGTTTGAAGAGATGAATCAAAAATCTGAAGAAAGTCAAAGGTTCACCAGCCAATATTTCCTAGTTAGAGCAGAAGAGAGCATGCTTCCTGAACCAACCCAACTGCAGGAGTCAACAAACTTATTGCAAAGTTTATGCTCAAAACTTAAGGCTTAGAATCAATAGAGTAGGGTATTTGCAAATCTATAGATGTGATAAAGATTAGGGGGCTTAGAAACAGACCTCCACAAATGTAATCGACTGATATTTGACAAAATAGACTTCCACGCGTGCAGTCAACAAATCTTGACAAAGAAGAAAACTGATTTTTAGGTTTTTTTGTTTTGTTTTGTTTTGTTCTGTTTTTTTACCAAATTTTGAAGCCGTTGGATATTGAACTCATTTTTGAAATGAGGCAGATAAATGAAACAGATTTTTGTGAAAGGTGGGGTCTGTGTATAGCTTCCTTTTTACTACATAAAATATAAAACTATACAGTTTCCAGGAGACAAAAAGAAGAAGTTCTATGAGACACTAAAGCTCAAAAAATCCCACTCCACAAAAAGATGACATCACTAAAATTAATATCCATCTTTAATAACAGACACCAAGGTTCAGAAAATCATAATCTCAATAACTGTATTGTTTTAAAAATCTGAAAATATTTCTAATATAAAGGAATCTTAAAACTCCACATTTTAAAAATGATGCAAAACTCAGAACAGCCATAGTGAATACTAAGTGAATATAATTAATACAATGTATTAATACAACAGTGAATATTCATATGAAGATAGACATACTATCTGTATTCATGTAAAATCGCAGATGTAGCAGCACTTTATTAATCACTCCAATGCTTTAACCAAAACTCAAATAGCAGCAAGACTGTGACCTGTCCAGCCTTCTCTGGGGAGCTGCAAGGAGCAAAGCTATTTAGAACTTACATTAGTCAATTCCTTAAAACCCAAACAGTTCTCCTATAGAATCAGCAATTGAGTTTATAGTTATTTACCCATAGGATTTACAAGAATGTCCACACAAAAGTTTTATACTATTTTCATTCAAATTCTGTTACATACATAGAATGGAATATTTTCATCCTTTATTGAGATTAATGAGCCTGTAAGTCATAAAAATTATATGTAAATCTTAAATGCGTGCAAACCCCCAAAATAATACCAGTTTGAAAAATATATACTGTGCAATCCCCTGGCATGACAATACAACAGATAGTTAACCATCCAAGGTAACTAGGATGGTATGTGACTGTGACATACAATCTCACGGTGGAGTGCGCAGTCTTCCAAGGGCAGTCATTGAACACAGCACTGACCTCAGTGATGGTAGACATGAATGAGTTTGTGTGACTCACTAAGGGTAATGATGGCTTGCAAGGCCACTGTTCTCCATTGGTGTGTATTTCAACCATGGACATGGGTTAGACAGTCCTCACATCAGTGTGTATTCTTACTAGAGTTGAGAGACGAAATGGATAGCCATGTGACTGAATGATCTTTACAATTTGATCTGCATAGGATTGGAAAGACAACAAAGGAGTTGGTCCTGTCTGTCCACACTCGCACATAATGGACAGCCAACCTTAAACATTCCTAAAGATTTGGTGTCTTCACGTTTTCAAATTTTCCATTTGGAACTGTGATAGACATTCTGTTTTTCTCTATGGTAATCATTATTTCTACACAATTTAAGAGCAAAATATAATAAGTTTAAAAATAGCAGCATTGTCTAGTCAGTATGGATATTATTTCATTTTATATCATTTGCACAGGGCAAGGATTGCTCCGTTCTCAAGACAAAATGGTTGCCTCTTGGTATCTGCTGAGATTTGTTACAGTACAGCCTATCAGTACAAAAACTCATGCTCCAGTCCCTTATATAAAGCAGCTAAATATTACATAGAGCCCATGCATATCCTGTATATTTTAAAGTCTATGCATTATTTGTAAAAATATTATCTATATGTTGTCAAAAAGAGATGTCAATCCATACAGTTTAGGAAATAAAGACAAGAAACAATTCTTTGCATAATTGGTATAGGCAAGCTTTGGAATATTGTAATCTGTATCTGGTTGACTACACAGATGCAGAATGGGTACATGAGATATGCCCAGTGTATGGCCTACCAGCTCTGACAAGGAGTCTGAGCATGTGTCATAACTGTTCCTCAGTACCCATTTTCAAAAGTGTATCTATCTAGTCAGTGTGAAGTCATCAGATGTGCGATTGTGAGCATATATTGGTAGGCAACCTAATCCAAGACAATCTGCAGTTCAGTGAAGGAGATGGATGACATTCAAGGAGGAGAACCCATGGAAAGAACAAGTTAGAAAGGAAGTCACCTGAGCTAGAGTCTGTGTTAACAAGGTAGAGAGGACATTTTCTCCAAGGAAGCCCCAGGTAAACAATGTACAAAGGATGCAACATCTCCAGAAACATCTAAAGTCAAAGAGATCCTCATCTAAATTGGAGAAGATGAGGATAGGGAGGAGGCACCATCAAAATGCCAAGTCACAAACATGGCATTCTAGAAGGGACTATATCAGGAAGATCAGGAGCATTATCATAGGGTTGTCAAGCACTATATAGTGATGTCTTCCACCATGGCATGCCACAAAACCACTTCTCTTGAATATAGAATATAGACAATATTGACAATATAGATGATAGAATATATATTGCCCCTCTAGACAGTGGGCAAAAGTCAGAGGAGCCAAAAGTGAACAGAAACCAACTACAATCTGCCTTTCCAGTCTTACAATAGATTTCTCTCTCTCTCTCTCTCTCTCTCTCTCTCTCTCTCTCTCTGTATGTGTGTGTGTGTGTATGTGTTTATGTGTGTGTATATGCCTTTTGAGTTAAATATTTTGGATTAAAATTTGCGTAAAAATTATCCTTGCTAAAATGTATTACAAGATTGCATTATTTTAAGGACTAATTGCCAAGCAACCTGATTATAAACAACCTGTATTTTATGTACCCACATATTGGAACCATATGCCCATAAACAATTGAATTATTAATTTGTGAACTGTTACATAACTTTTGTCCATAGACCCATGACGTAGGAATTAATGATTCTGTTAGTAGCAGATTCCATAATTTTCTCTGTATATCACCTTAAAGTATGACAGTGAACACATGAATTTACCTTGTTTCTGAGTTTCTCTGATACTTGTGTTTTATTTTTATTTTGCTTACCAAACTTCAGCACTGATGTTACAGCCCTAGTGTCTGTTTTAGCCTCTGCCATTGGTGGACCCTAAACATGAGTTTTACTTTCAGTTTTTCTGTATTTGTATTCCAAGTCTAGAGTTTTATTGCTCCGTATAAGGTAATCTGTTTTTTGTTTGTGAGGAAGGTTTAATGTGAATGAATTTTGAAACAAGTGAAAGTGAGAGTCCGTTCTTCTACAACAGAAAGTACAGCATGGAAACCTACTTTCCAACCATCATTACAATCCTGACATTGATTTTCATGCCTAGTGTAGAACTTACATATTTCATATAAAAATGTCTGTATATTATTTATCTTCCCATTTAATGCTGAAAATTCAAACTGTTCAATGTCACAAGTCATATTTTGTATTTGTACATTCAATTCAATCTATGCCTCAGTAAAGATATTAGATGACTTTTACAGTTGCTTTTAGATTTTTCAAGGAGATATAATATATAATGCAACATGTTTAAAGAGAAGAAATTAACTATTTTTTTCATTTCTGGATGTAGAACTAATATACTGACTGGATTTTTCACTGATCCTCACTCCAAAAGCTTAAATAAGATTCGTAGGAAACAAGAAGCAGAGTTGATATTTAGGTATCCAATTCTCATTTGGCCCTTCCTCAGGTTTTTAAGTCTTAAAGCCATTTTTTATAATATAAATTATTTTATTCCTATTTGTAAGTAAAATAAATACTACAGATCTTTAATGAATAATGTAGGGCCACACAGAGTTACTATAGAGTCTCTGCAGTCTAGATACAGGACACAGAGTTCTGGCATAGTCATGGGAAGGGGCTTGTGAAGACCAGGAGCTGAGGAGAACATAGTGAGGTGAGGAAGAGGGAAGAGATGTGTATTTTGTGTCTATGAATCAGAATTGCCTTTCAAGCTTCCATTAGTCACAGATCTTCACTGTCCCTAGTGGGAATGCATATATATATATATATATATATATATACATATATATGTATATATATATATATATACTATATACATATATAGTATATCTATATACAATTTTATATATATTATATATAATATATATATAAATGGTTTAGTTTTCAGTTAAGCATCTTTTCACATACTCTAATAAAACAAGTTGAGTCTCATTTCTCTTACTACAGTGCATGAGGAAAATATGTAAGTGGGCAGGGTAGGCAGCTCAGGACTAGCACACTTGAGATCTAGCATCATCCCAAAGTGTACAATTTCAGTATACTAAGATGCAGTTATTTTCATTGCAACTGCTGCAACTGTTTAGAAGCACTATTTTTATGCCGGTGCATAAGATGGGAGTGGAATGCTGGGGGGTTGCGTTTGGGCTCTGAGATGGACAGAAATCAAGGGGGAAATTCTGTAGCTTACTCTGTTTCCTAAGCTCATGGGCATTTTCATCACCCCTTCTGCTCCCCACTTGGTGAGTCTCTGCCCTTCTCACAAAGCCCAAATGGAAAGAATTGAGCAAATAATTCTGATTGGTTATATAAATACCTATTCTACTCTGTAGCTTCCTAGACCGTGAGCTGTAGGTCCATTTTAGCAGGAACACAGTTGGATTACATGCTCCATGTGATATCCAAGGAAGATGGTTCCCATGAGACAAATAGAAGTGAGGGTAGATGAAATTTCCAGAGTCGAACTCAAGAGGGAATTAAAATACAATTTATTTATTTTTAAAAGGTTTGAATATATAACCCAGTAGTTTTGGACTGACCTTAATGTTTTACATTTTAATCTTGCAAACTAGCAATAACTTCTACACAATTGAGGAAGTGTGAGGAAGAGGAAGGGGGTAAGAGAAAGAAGGACAGAAAGAGGAAAGGAATGAAAGAAAAAAAGACATTGAAATAACTCTGGAAAGAGATGTGGAGAGAAGTGAGACACTCCCACCCCCCCACCCCCACCCCCGCATTTGTTCCTTCTAACTACTGAGGGGAAAGCCTGAATACTAATCACTCCCACTCTGTCAAATAATTACAACATTCATCAGTCCCTCTGCTTGTAGTTTGTCTGGACTCTAAGGTAGCCAAACTTCTTTCTGAAAGTCTGGCATGGAGGATCTTTATAAATCTCTCTCGCCTGCTTGCCCTTCACCACATTTATTGCAATAAGCACACACTGAAAAGCATGGTGGTTCAATGCTGATTTGTCCATTCAGTAATTCTTAGAGCTGTCATGGCCTTTGAGCCAGCTGTCCCCTCCCAGCTTGAGAATGGGGGCCTCTGGAGGAGGCAGGGAGGGAGACTGGCTTATTAGACAGAAATTGACAGTCATAGAATGAAGGGCATGGGGGACCCCTCAGAAACTCATGTGGACCATTGTGGAAGGATTAACAAGGGAGAACACACTTCAGGAGGCCGGTGGTATACCTCCCCAAAGAATACAAATGGGCAGGGAGTTGGAGGTGGGTGGAGAGAAGCCTACCCTTTCAGTTATAGGTTTTATCAGGTCTAATTTGGCATTCGGCATCTTTCCTCAATTTTTTTGTGTGTCCATCTCCTGGCAATTCTTTAATATTTATGCCATTCAGGGCATTCTGCACGCTCTGAGGAGCTGGCATGGGCAATGTTCAATCTGCAGTCTTCTGTATGCATTCAGATTGCGAGCTGTTCCCTAATTGGTTTTCATCCCAGTAATCCCATGGAGAATAAGGTTACATACTGAAAAGGACCGAGGTGAGTCTGGGTAAAAGGGGACTGCAAACTCCATTCCTGGCCTTATTAGAATGCTCCGAGCATGCGCCTTAGGGAGAAAAATGATGTCCAGATTTCTGAAGTCCTCCTGAGTCACGAAGAAATAACACCCAGTAATCCAGAAAGAAAAATAATTCAAGGTTAACACCAGTCATATTTCTGTATGGCGCAATGGTTGCTAAAACACAGAATATTTGGTTGAAACAGTACTCATGATAAAAATCAATTGGAAGTGCAATTGAAATGGAGAAAACAAGCCATTTGCAGAAATCTAGAAATTTGGACAAAAAAACTTTATCCATTACCTTACACAGTATGTATCAGTGTTTAAAAATGAAGGCAGTTGAAATTCATGTTTTATTATTTTTCTAATTATTGTTTTCTTGAGAATTTTGACTCACTGTTAGTCCCTTCTAAGCACGGTTAATAGGGTACAGAGTTTAGATATTCTGTGTGTACAGAGTCCCATTGCACTGTACATTGTTCTCATCCCGTTCAAAGGTGATGACAATAAGATGTGATTTTAAATCTCTGAAACATTTGACATAAATTCGCCTGCATGAAAGAATCCAATGATGCAGTCTGTATAAATATTCTCTAACTGTCCAACCTCCATCTTCACTCGCTATAAGCTGCTGTGTCTGTGTTGTCCGTTTCAACTTCCCTAGGTTACAGATAACAGAGTGTGTGGGCACACTGGATGTTCTGGAACTTTCTCCCACAAAATAAGAGACCTTTGCTCGGTCATCTTGCTAGACTTTTCTGTAATTAACAATCTGACAGTCCAAGTCAGTCTGGGAAAGCAAATCTGGAAGTAGACTCTCCAAAATAAACAACAACAAAACAAATAAATGAAAGAAAAAGAGGAAGGAAGGAAGAATGAAAAGAAAAGAAAGAAGAAAGGAAGGAAGGAAGGGAGAGAAAAAGAGAGAGAAAGAGAGAAAGGAGAAAATAATGACAGGGCTTTGAATATCATCTCTCTTGGGAAGTACTCTTTACTAAAAAAAAAAATTTTCCAACTGCATAAAACAACACAAAAACATATAAATAATTACAGCAACAATATGCTTTGCCTGCTAAATTAAAAATCGCTGTATTTTTAGAAGAGAGCATTAAAACAACACTTTCAAAACTCAGCCTGAGAGCACAAAGTGAACCCGCCCCCCCCCCCCACACACACACACACTCACACAGCATTAGCTAAGGACAAGACCTCGCCGTCTCACACTGAATGATTGCCTCCTCCTGCTTTTATGTCCTGTCACTTATTTTATGAAGGCTTAACTAGAAAACCTCTCCCTATTCAAGAAGTAAGAATATTTTTCTACCAAGGAACTTACAAGCTCAAAGGCCATTTAACTTAGCTTAGCCATCTGGTTTATTTTGCATTAAAGGAACTTCTCATTTAATTTACCAGTCTATAATAGGTAACTTTTTCAATATGGAGCTAAAGGTCACTATTATATGTAAGGAAAATTAAGCTGACGTTCTCAGTTGCCTTACAGTTCTCTTAGTTCAACTATGCCAATAAATGAACATGTACAACAAGCCGAAGGGCTTTTTATTACAAATTTAATTCATTTCTCTAGACAACTGTGAAATTTGCCATTGACATCAGTCATTACCCCAAGGCGAACTAAAAGATGATCTCAGTTAATAAATGGTCCTTAACAAGGAACGCTCCCATCTCCTGTGATATTGGCACAGGCACATTTTATTAATGCAGGGCTTGCTTCCTGCCAGAACACCAGCATTCACGACTATTTGGTGTGCATGTTTCCTCTTCCTGCTCCTGATATTAATAATTATACAACGGGATAATTAGCAACACAAAGAGACAGTACTATGAGCTTGAAGCTAGATTTTCAGCGCGTTAACCTTCTGGGAAATAAAGAACAGAAGCAAAGAGTCGAGCCAAATAACCAATGCAGGTTGATTTCACAGTGTGTAAAAGGCTAATTATCTGTGAAAAGTCTGACCTCAAGTAACAGAATTACAGAAATGTTCATGCATTTTTATTTTAAATAAAACTCAAAGACATTACTTCAACATCCTAAGGAAATCTGCACAGTCAAGGCATGAGGGAAGACATTTGAAACTTAAAAAAATAAACTCTGTAGGGTGTGATAGTGTCTCGATGTATATGTAACTGATAAATCCAGGCACCTGAGATCACAGGGTAAAAAAAAAAAAGCCTATGCATCTTTCCTACTCTCAGCACACAGCCATCATGAAAGGGGAAAAAAAAAGAGCCCTCAGTATGTGACAGAAGTAGGTTAAGTGTATTTTGTTTACTGAAGACAGGCTACCATAAAAAAGAGAAAATATTACTACTTCTTTACAGGTACCATATGCAATTCATTCTGATATAGGAATATTTATCCACTAGCAGTAATAACAAACTACAATTTTTGTCATGAAAAAAATAAATTGTATTTGCAAAAAAAGCAAACACATTACAGAGTGTGTAAAAATGCAGCATTCCCATTTTCTAGTCAGAGTTCCAATTTATTGAAGTAACAGAGCAGAAAATGCACTGACAGCTGTTACATTTTATTGCGAATTAGTATATAGGTTTTATATCCAGTGAGCAAACGCATGATACATTGTATTCCAGTAATTGCCAGTGGTTTTCAAAATGGAAACTGGATGATCTCAGTGCAATTATGCTCTGGAGAGCACACAGAACAGTCCCCAGCTCCACACTGAAATACTTTAACAATACTAACAGTACGTATATTTCTTTCCTTTTAGTTTTCCAAAAATTAAAGATCAAAGAGGTCAAGCTGGATTCAAAATCATCAGAGGTAATTTTCAATTGCTATATGTGATTCCCCCCTCATCCCAGAATACAATTTTTTTTATTTAAGTCCATGTATTAGGATATTGTAGTTCAGGATTCCAGGAAGGTCAAACACCTCCTCCCTCCTCCCATCTCCTCACTCTGGGTATATTGTATCAATATTTTACTTCTGGGATGTTTCCTCTGTTTTCTCTCTTGGCCCCAGAATGTAAGGGGTTAAGAGATGTGAACAGGGTTAAGTTTTGGCATGCTTTAGGAAATGACCTGTATACCCCTGGACTCCACTTTACTCAAAACAGACAGATCATTTTAGACTCCTTTCCTGTTCTCCCTCAGTAGTTGCTCTTTCTCACACATCACCATTAGCTACAGTCCTGGGGAAAGAGCCATTTGTTTTCATAAGTGTTAACTTCGATTTCATGGATCATCTTACTAATTCTTAGGACTCCAGAATTACAGGTACATGCACTGCAACTTTCTAACCACTCTTCCAGTCAGTTCCCATTTATATGAAGCAAAATTTTGCATATCTTAAGAAATCTATTTTCCCCTGTTTTTGCAAACCTTTATAATCTACTTCAATTGCTTGGCACCTCCTCCTCTGATGCCTTCCCCACCGTGATCCATCTCTGCTGGAGTCTACAATAAATCCGGCTGTCTCCTCCCCTCTAGTGGTTGCCAGCCAGCCTTGCAACAGAGAGAAGCCAGGACTGCAGAGCTCATACATTGAGGGACACTTGTGTAATTTTTTTGTAAGGTTGAGAAAAGTGGGGTGGGGTGGTGGGATAAACCCAACAGTCTATCACCACAGAAATAAAATTTAGCAAGCATTTAAAAGGATATTCTAGCGGTAACTAGGGCTTCAACACCAACCTGCTGACATAGATTTGCGATCCCAGTCTGTTATTAGTGATTGAATTAATATCGTGTCACAACTTGTATCTGGTTTAATAAAAGAAACCCACAAATACAAGAAAATTGTAAACAGCACATAATAGGACTTTTCCCCCAGGCTGGAATCAAAATTCCATGCAGCTATAGCAGCAAAGATCAAGGGCCATGATCCTGACACCTGGCAAGGTTGTCCCAGGGCAGCTCAGGATTCCCTTCATAGAACTCAAAGCATGATTGTGGTATGGCCCCTGTAGAAACGTCATCAAAAGCAACAACAGCTACAACAGCAAACTAATGATGTTTCTCACCCTCGTGTCAGAACCGGTGGTGTAACAATAAAGCAGCCAGTGGTGCCCTTTGCCACCACAGTAGCCACTTTAAAAAATAAAACAAAATAAAAGTGAAAGCTCAGCTTCCCTTGCCTCTCTCAGCTGTTTTTAACCCCATAGAAATCCAAAAAGTTATCCACAAGGAAACACATTATACTTAATAAGAGATCCAAAATACTGGCCCTTCCTGTTTTCCTATTAAAATATTGATATCCTGGCTTTGTAAGTTTTAGTATTTCTAAGTAAAGTTTCAATTATTTTTCTCTTTACAGGCACAATATACAGATAAACTTTATTATCCCAGGTAGATTTTCATTTACTTGACTGAAAATATTTAATCATGCTAAATTTAGTGAGGTTTCCTTCAGATGTTTTGAACAATCCTAAGTACAACTACTAGGGTCTAGTGACCAACATTCTCTACTGAATTCTTTGGTAAAAATATGATCTAAAGACACACATTGCCTATTCTTAACAATTGTTAAGTGCTTTCCCCCAATACACCAGAGAGAGAGAGAGAGAGAGAGAGAGAGAGAGAGAGAGAGAGAGAGAGAGAGAGAGAGAGAGAGAAGAGAAAACAAAACAAAAAACCCTATTACAGTTTAGTGTAATGGCTCAGGAAATAAGCTTTTATTAATTTGGGGAAGGTTAAATATTGATCTGATTAATATAAAGAGCGATATTTTTAACCATTTAAGAAACTTCAAAAAATTTAAAGTTGATATTTGTACTGAATATCATTTCATTTTCAGTAGCATAACAAACAGTGTATATATACAGTATATGGGTAAGTCTGAGTTTTCCTCTAGATCCTTCTATGGAATCTGTCCAAATGTCTGAATGCAGCTGGCTAGGGTAAATGAAGTATGCTTATCTTCTGCTTCACTGAAAGGGGTCCTGCAGGGCCTGATAGGATCTCAGCAGAGACTGAAGTGAGCTGCTTCCTTGGAGACTGAATTAGAGCTGAGTGAATGTGTGGAACTGGAGCTTGAGGGAAATAAAATAAATCAGATATGGAAAGACGTACATGATCTGTCACAATAGACTTCTAAAAAGTGAAATCAATGAGGAATCTGAGGGATGATAATTTCTCCTCTTACCATGCAGCAGAATAGATACTTTTCTTATCTTATTTTGGTCTTGCTGAGTTTTGATTTGACCAACCCAGAGGCTCCCAACATCTTGACAGAGAGACCTAACTAAATCATGTTGTAAATACTGACAGAACATGGCGGGGGTCTTTTCTGAAACAAGGAAACATTGAAGCTCTGAGAGGTTTTACTTGAGAGTGTATTATCTGTTTCAGAATCCCTGCAATATTTCCTGTTTTGGGGACTAATAGCATTATCAGATGTGTGAATGAGAACCTATGCTAATGTATTCCTTTAGCAAAAATATAAAAGATACAAAAGTGTCTAATACTTCTGAAACAATGAATCTAAATCTCAAGGGAGAAAAATAACCACAAAAATAACAATTGCAAAGTGAATTAACATCAGTGAAGATACAAGTAAAAAGCATCTTCTTTCAGCTGTTCATCATCACTTTTGACTGTACAAGACACTACACTGGATTTATTTTCAAGAATCAAATGTTTCAAATGAACCCATTCTTTCGAATTTTGCCTGTGCAATACAAATACATTGTAAAAAAATTTCCCTTCTTGAGTATAAGAAAGGAAACATTGTAAGTCTCAGAAATGCATGTACTCCAGCAAATTAATTCATTATCTTCGTTATCTGTGTCAAATATTAATTGTGCATTTTCTAACCCAAACCAACATGGAAAATAGACATTTCTTTATCCACTTTAAAAGTAGACTGAACATTTCTCAGAAGTAAACAATAGGGCCTTTATTTAAAATTGGGAGTTTATCAGACAACGTAATTAGAGGTGTTCTACACATCGGGGACCCACTTTTGTATCAAATTTATTTGTTGAACTAATATGTATTTAGTGTCAGGTATTGGTACTGGCAACAACATACATCAGAGAGCAAAAGCAAACTCACATTCACGCAGAAGCTCCAAGTCAGAGAGAATAGACATGAGTCAAACAATCCTACAAGTCTGCTGTCCTTTCAGTCAGCTACTGGGGGTGGGGGGTGGGGTTCGGGGTGGGAAGGGAATAGAGACAGCAGTTGTGAAACTGCTCTTAAATGCTGTAGGAATAGGGTCTTCAGGAAGGGGAGTGAAGCAGGTGAGAGCAGACCCTCAGTTTGACAAGACAGGATACAGGAGAATAACTCAGAGCTGCAAAAGAAAAAGCCAGGCCTGGCAGAGCCCTGGGGAGGGATTTGCCAGTTCAGGAAGAGATAAGCCCAGATGAATACAAACCCCAATCGTGAGAACAGAATGCGTATTGCCTGAAGTCATTTTGGGGTAATATTCTGGTTTTCCACCACAAAGAAGGAAAGAAATCTTTAAGTTTTGTTAGGTGTGGATGTTTTTGTTAGGTGTGGATGTCAGGTGGATGTTTTCACCTACTCTGGTGAAAACAAAGGTATACAAGAGACAGTGCAAGGCCGTCTGACAGGAAATATGGTCACATGTCCCCAAATATCATTGCTGCAGCTCAATGGTCAGTTTGTATATTTTTTTTCTAAACTAGCTTCCCTCTAAGGCTTTATTAAAGCACTTTGTAAACTGCAGTTAGCTTTAGCATGTGTTTGTGGTTCGTCACAACCTTATGAGGTGTCAAACTGCACAGGGTCTCTCTCTGCAGGACAGATACATGAATGGAGTGGTTAGGGGAGGCACACTGTACTTTGTTTTTCTCTACAGCGTGCATGGGATTAATGCTACCCAGCATGGTTTTGAAAAAGGAAAGATTTGTCAGAAGCAACGAGCACTCTTGTAAAATAGATTTCCTCTTCATGTCAATAGATTTATTATTTTTTTTAAACCATTAGTATACTCTGCTTGTCACAGTGAAAGGATTAACATGAGAATGTTTGTTAAAAATCTTTCAAAGCTTCATTGGAGAAATCTGCATGGTGACCAAAGTTCCCATTTGTTTTCATGATTTCTGTGTGGTTTGGGGCGGGGGGGCACCTAACCTGGCTTCAAATGCTTTTGCTTCAGTAGGTCAGGCACACGTCATCTTTCTGATACCAACATGAATGAAGAATATTGAGAATACCTAGAACCTGGTTTAAATTCAATATACAGAAGGGGACTGCACAGTTACTTTTTTACAAGTATGCTTTGAAATTAACTGTTATTTAACATCAGATAAAATAACTTATTCCATGAATATATCCTACATTTTAAACATAAAGTTGAAAGTGCAAAACCAAGGAAAGGCCTGAACATCCACAGATGTCGTTAGCTAATGCTATTGCACCAGGGTCATAAAATAGTTTCACTCATGGTTATTAGTTAGAGAAAAGGTTTAATGTTAGGAACTGCAGCATTTTAACCAGAGGAATATGTACAGTGAAGATTCAGCCCCATAAAGAAGGGACTTACCATGCTTCTCATATAGAGCAACAAGAGAGTTGTCTGTAAAATGTATACTTAAAACAAAAGCATACAACAAATGCTCTCACTACACAAAGATTCCAGGAAACGTGACTTATCTATTGGCTCAGAAGGAAACTTTTTACAGTAATGACAATGTAAAAGTCTATTGCTTTAGAGATATGAGAGTGGGGTGTACTTGAGAGTGGGGTGTACCCTTCATTGTTGCACAGATTTCACAACTGAATCACATCTTCCCCTTTTCCAAGCTTCCCCCTACTGCCCTTCCTAGTTTCTCCTTCTGTAAGACTGCCTTTCCTAGATTGCACATATGAGTATGTGAACGTTCAGAACTGGTCTTTTGTTGCTCTATTTCTCTCAGTGTTCATTATAATTTTTAATATTGTAAGAAAGCAGAGTCTTCCGGTTTCCTGCCCTTCCCAGGGGCAGGTTTAGAAAGGTTTTTTTAACACTGAATGTGTTTCTTATAATTATTTTGTATATGATTCCAAATATAATTTTGGTTTGGACATCTTTCTCAAGTTTTGAGCTACTGTGTTTAGTAAAAATCACAAATCTACTGAGTTATTCTGCCCTCAAATTATCAAAAGGCCAAGACATCGAGTGTTTTGCCTCATAATGTTGTAAAGGTCACTGAATGTTAAGTGCGACTATAAATAGAAATAGGTGGAGGTGGAGGGAAGAAATGATAAAGCCCATTGATCTGATTTGGGATGTAGTTTCTCAGCTTTTAAGGACATTTCAAACTCTAGTTCCTCCTGTCTCATTCCTTCATATAATTGTCCTTAACTTCCCACTACATATTTTTATTCAAAAAAAAAATCTCACAATTGGAATGTGTGCAAATTGTAAATCACCATCCATTCCAAAACTATACAAAATTTGGACATTTCTTCACAACTGGGATAAATGATATATTGCCTTCCTGGGACCACAGGCAGAAAACAGTAAAGTCACTTTTCCTCCTAAGGCATAAGTATCATCTATTCACTTATTAATTCTCTGAGGGTTTAAATCATGTGCTCATTCATTGATCAGTCCAACACTATGAACATTTATATTTTGGCAGGTATTACTGGCTCTCTGGGTGAGAGAGAGTGGAGTATGGGTCCCTGCTTGTTCCATAGAAATACTTTTCAGTACAGAGGCAATGTAGGAAGCAGTGTGATTCAACATGCAGCTACAGCAAAGGCACATGTCAAGCATGCAGGCTATCTCAGGAGGAAACTGTGTCCTGAAGAGTGCCACTTTATCTGCATTAAAGGGATGGGGTTGGGTAAGCTCACCTGGTCACATGAAGATTATGAATGACAACATATTTGGGGTCTGGGAAGGACTTCTACTAAGTCATATACAGGACATGTGGGTCTGAGAGACATTAGACACTGGCAACTATTTTATCCTAAGACTTTCCAATTGAATTATTTTTGTCATCTAAGCTTATAAATATTTCTCCCCGTTTACTCTGTCCTAAGTTCATATCTGAGCATCTGAGATCTTATACAAAGGTAATTCTTCGATTCACATAAATAGCCAACAGGAATGGAAAAGTTATTCTAGAAGAAAAGGAAGGCAAGGAGTGAGTGACATTGGAATATTAATGCAGGAAGATTTTGTCTGAGGATATTAAGAGGTCATAAAACATCTTTTGGAAAAAATAAAACCCTCAGGCTCAATAAAATTGCAAGTTCAGTAAAGGAATATTTTCCCCTGACTCCTTTTAGGGTGAGGTGCTGATACGATGCCACTTCACCACTGTGCATTTTAGTGTGTATTCTCTACAAATAAATACATTCCCTCACTTAGCTGTAAGGCAGCCATCAAAATCAGGAAACCAACATGGTGGAGCCCTCACAAGACCCCATTTACATTACAGTAAACATTTTCCCTAATGCTTGCAGTAAGAGGATAAAATCAGTAAACACAAGTTCTGATCTCCTTCAGTCTGTAATACTCCTTGCTCTTTCCCTGATTTCCATAAACCAGACACATCCAGCCATTGCAAGATGACATACTCAAAGGATAAGCAGGCTGAGAAAGAAGTAAGAGAAATGATACCCTTCACGATAGCCACAAACAATATAAAGTATCTTGGTGTGACTCTAACCAAACAAGTGAAAGATCTGTATGACAAGAACTTCAAGTCTCTGAAGAAAGAAATTGAAGAAGACCTCAGAAGATGGAAAAATCTTCCATGCTCATGGATTGGCAGGATTAATATAGTAAAAATGACCATCTTGCCAAAAGCAATATACAGATTCAATGCAATCCCCATCAAAATCCCAACTCAAATCTTAGAGTTAGAAAGACCAATTCAAAAATTCATCTGGAATAACAGAAAACCCAGGATAGCTAAAATTATTCTCAAGAGTAAAAGAACTTCTGGGGGAATCAATATCCCAGACCTCAAGCTGTACTACAGAGCAATAGTGTTAAAAACTGCATGGTATTAGTACAGTGACAGGCATGTAGATCAATGGAACAGAATTGAAGACCCAGAAATGAATCCACACTCCTATGGTCACTTGATCTTTGACAAAGGAGCTAAAACCATCCAGTGGAAAAAAGATAGCCTTTTCAACAAATGGTGCTGGCTCAGCTGGAGGTCAACATGCAGAATGCATATTGATCCATTCTTATCTCCTTGCACTAAGCTCAGTTCCAAGTGGATCAAGGGCCTCCACATAAAACCAGACACACTGAAACTAATAGAAGGAAAACTAGGGAAGAACCTTGAACAGATGGGCACAGGGGAGAATTTCCTGAATAGAACTCCAATAGCTTATGCTCTAAGATCAAGAATTGACAAATGGGACCTCATAAAATTACAAAGTTTCTGTAAGGCAAAAGACCCTGTCAAAAAGACAAAACGGCAACCAACTAACTGGGAAATGATCTTTACCAACCCTACATCCGACAGAGGGCTAATATCCAATATATACAAAGAACTCAAGAAGTTAAACTCCAGGGAGGCAAGTAACCCTATTAAAAAATGGGGTACAGAGCTAAACAAAGAGTTCTCACCTGAAGAATATCTAATGGCTGAGAAGCACCTAAAGAAATGGTCAGATCTTGAAAATATCATCCTTAGTGAGGTAACCCAATCACAAAAGAACACACATGGTATGCAGTCACTGATAAGGGGATATTGACCCAGAATCTCGGAATACCCTAGACACAATCCGCATATCAATAGATTTCTAAAAAGATGGAAGGAGAGACCCCTGGTCCTGGAAAGACTGGATGTAGGGGAACGCCAGGACAGAATAACGAGAGGGGGTTGAATGGAGAAAAGAGGGAGGGAAGGGGGCTTATGGGACTTTCGGGGAGGGAGGAAACGGGAAAGGGGAAGTGATTTGAAATGTAAATTAAAAAAAAAAAAAGAAATGTTCATCATCCTTAGTCATTAGGGAAATGCAAATCCAAACAACCCTGAGATTCCACCTCACACCAGTCAGAATGGCTAAGATCAAAAACTCAGGAGACAGCAGTTGTTGGTGAGGATGTGGAGAAAGAGGAACACTCCTCCACTGCTGGTGGGATTGCAAGCAGATATAACCACTTTGGAAAGCAGTCTGGCGGTTCCTCAGAAAACTGGGCATGACACTCCCGGAAGATCCTGCTATACCACTCCTGGGCATATACCCAGAGGCTTTACCTGCATCCAATAAGGACACATGCTCCACTATGTTCATAGCAGCCTTATTTATTTATTAGCCAGAAGCTGGAAAGAACCCAGATGTCCCTCAATGGAGGAATGTATTCAGAAGATGTGGTATATTTACACAATGGAAAACTACTCTGCAATTAAAAACAACGAACTCATGAAATTCCTAGGCAAATGGTCAGAACTTGAAAACATCAAAGAAAACACATGGTATGCAGTCACTGATAAGGAGATATTAACCCAGAATCTCGGAATACCCTAGACACATATCGCATATCAATAGATTTCCAAGAAGATGGAAGGAGAGACCCCTGGTCCTGGAAAGACTAGATGTGGGGGAATGCCAGAACAGAGAAGCGAGAGGGGGTTGAATGGGGAAAAGAGGGAGGGAAGGGGGCTTATGGGACTTTTGGGGAGGGAGGAAACGGGAAAGGGGAAATGATTTGGAATGTAAATAAAAAACTCAAAAAATATAAAAAAAAACAAACAAAAAAGCAAAAAGTTTCTCAATTGGAGTTGGCTGGTGTTTTCTGTTGATATTCATGTTGAGTGCATTTGGCAGGAGGACCCCTATTGAGTGACCACTAATTTTAATTTGTCCTAACACTACTAGTGTTACATACATACATATGTGTGTTTGGGAGGGATCCGGGATTCCATATTTAACTAGGTTGAAGTGTTGGGCAACCACACTGATACTAGTTCTTGCTGTGATTTGTACTTATTTGACAAGGTGGTGTCTCTGAAATTTTTTAACATCAAGTAATTCTTTCTCCAAGTATGATTTTAAGAATAATTTATAGTGAAGAATTTTAAGGTTATTTAAATATGTATTTCTTGTCAAGTTGCTTATTTGGAACTAGCCAGATAGATTCATTGACTCTTTTTAACTCAACATTTGACAGTCTTTTAGGATCAGTATTTTAATCAAATTGCACCTTATTCAGCCTGTAAACAATGTCTCAAGGTCGTTTCCATTTGTGCTTTTGAACAACCATCTTTTCCTGAATTATTACTTAGCTTCATGTTACAGAAGAGCATCTAAGGATCATAGAATATATCAATGGGATATAATTTGATATTTAGAAATTTACACACCTATATTCCAGGAGTTCATGGTGGCCTTTGGGTAACAGTTCTCACAGGCCCTGCTACTGGGCAGAATGTACCCATGCACAAATCATTTATGCACTCACTCCCTAACATATCCACTTCTATATATTTATGTGTTTACCTGTTATTATATGTTTATATGTTTACTTTCATTGAAAAACAGTTCTGCCTTCAACCTAATACTCGAAAATAAACACTCACTTATATATTGATATGTAACTTCCTTTTCCCCTTCATTTAACTGGTGTGTTTTGACCATATTCATCCACACCCCACAATTCCTTTCAGATCCAATCTTGTCTTGTGTTATTGAGATAGTCACATGATCTTTACCTTTATCTGACTCATCCACTGCCACACCACACTCTTCTGACTTCCTTCCTTTGATATACCTGACTTTTTTACAATCCATATTTCTTCACTATCATTTGGTCGTCCTTCTTATATTGATCAGGTATAAATACCCTCAGCACTCTCTCCATATTTCAGCAATTTAAAGCTGTGTTTTCAGGTAAGGAGCATAACCATTACTAAGCTGAAAGTAGAAGAGAAATACACTGGAGGTCAAATAAAGTATTCAAAGAAAATATCATGGCAAGAAGTAATTAAGATGTTGAGGGGAAGAACAAAGGTATACATTTCTGATAAAGTCGCCTTAAGCATAGTAAAGAGGAGGTAATACATTGTTAGAAAGTTATAGTGTTCTTAGCTTAATTGCCAGAAAAATCATTTATGATTCATACATACTGGGTTTCAGAACTTGGTGAAGGCATTTCTTCTAAACTAAGCAGTCTAGAATTCTCAAATGCAGTATGTACACTGAGTGAATGAGGTGAAGACGTCCACAAGAAAAAAGTGAAATAATGTCTTTTTTTTCCTGTTACTTTTTCCTTGTTTTATTTGTTGGCTTCGGGATTTTAGTTACTTCTCTCTTGTCATGGGGAGAGAAGTCTACAGAATATATTTCCATAACAACCAGAACAATTTGGCCATCACTTTCTCTCTCTCTCTCTCTCTCTCTCTCTCTCTCTCTCTCTCTCTCTCTCTCTCTCTCTTTCTCTCTGATAAAGTCAAGATCACATCTTAGGGGGAGACTCTAAAAGGAAAAGAGTTGATCTAGTTATCTTTCCTTGCTTACACCCTCTGCACTCCAATTATATGAATTCCTTGTTGCTGTCATTACATTTTAACAAGGTCTTGGCATCATATATTTATGACCTGAAACTCTCTAGGTGCAAACAAACAAACATAAAACCAAACAGAAATCTCATGTGCACTGTAAAATAAAATCGTGGTGCCACCCAAACTTCATTACATCTGAACTCTCCCACATGGGGATTCATTCCATATACACTTACCAAACCCAGACACTATTGTAGATGCAAAGAAATGAGTGCTGACAAGAACCTAATATAGCTGTCTCATGAAAGGCTCTGCCAGTGCCTTACAAATACAGAAGTAGATGCTCACAGGCAACCTATAGACTGAACACAGGGTCCCCAATGGAGGAAGGACCCAAGGAGCTAAAGGGGTTTGCAGCCCCATAGGAGGAACTACAATATGAACCAACTAGTACCCCCAGAGCTCCCAGGGACTAAACCATCAATCAATGGAGTGACCCATGGCTTCAGTTTCATTTGTAGCAAAGGATGGCCTTGTCAAACATCAATGAGAAGAGAAGCCCTTGGTCCTGTGAAGGCTCAATGCCCCAGTATAGGGGAATGCCAGGACATGGAAACAGGCATGGGTTGATTAGTGAGCAGGAGGAGGGGGCATGGGATAGGGGTTTTCAGAGGGGAAATGAGGAAAGGGGATAACTCTTGAAATGTAAATAAAGAAAATATCTAAATAAATAAATAAATAAACATCTAAACTCTCTAAATGGGAATCTATTCCCCTAAATTGTCTGGCTTTGTAAGTCTATCCCATTCCTGAGCTAGTGGCCTTCACCTTCACAGTCAAAGGACATCATTCTAACCACATCATTTGCTATGTGTCCTATCTGTACTTTCTCTTACATGCCTATATACTTTGAGGATGTTCAGTCTACTTGGAATAACCTCCTCATCTTAAAACACAGCTCGTTTTCCTGTGCGAGTTCACTGGCTCTGAAACTTAGAATCTGAACAGCTTCAGGGCAAGGGTGCTTCTACTCTGTCTACTAACTCTACTCTGTAAAGTATTCAAAACTTGCCACTGTGCAAAGACATAGTGTGAATGTACTGAGAACAGCTCTAAGAACTTAAGGCACAAGTTTTTATTGGCTCTTATAAGGAATCTGTGAACAGCTATGATTTTGTGTGATTTTAGAGAGCAAGTCATGGAATTTGACCATCTTCCACCTTACAGAATTTAACCTACTCTTGTGGGTTGAATATAAATATCCCACCATGCTCATGTGTTTTAACACTCAGTCCCTGGTTGATGACATTGATTAGGAAGGTGGTTGAGGCTTTGGGGGTTGGACAGTTGCTTTGGGTAGTGAGTGATACAATAAGCTGCTTAGTAAGATGAGCCTAATACAAAGGCATGCTAAATATGTTCAGATGAACTGTGGATGCCACTTAGGACATAGAATGTTTGCCTGGACTTAGTTAGATACCTGATACTGTATAAACTGTACATGGTAGTTCATGCATGCAACCACAGAAACTGCAAGATAATCCTTGGCTATACTCCAAGTTGGAGGTCAGTTTGAGTCATACAAGGCCCTGTCTTCAAGTAACTTATGTGTATACAATTTTCTCTGCCTTAGTTGGATATTTTCTGAGGAAGGTAGTCATTTAGGCAAATAACATATATGGGGTGGATACTGGAGGATTAATGTTTTCTATGACAGAGGGAAATGTGTGTGAAATGATGTGGTAGAGTATTAAGAGTGTAAGCATCTCTCTCTGATACCAGATGTGCATCTTGCTGGTTGCATCTTGCCTATTAATTCTCCCTTGTGGGTGCTGGCATCATGGGTGAGTTATAATTTTTCTGAGCCCTATTTGATCCCCAATTCTGATTTTGTAATATTTTGAGCTATATTTAATGACAGTAAAAAGATTTATTTGGACTAGGGAAGTGGCTTACTGTGTACGAACACTTGCTTCACAAGCATGAAGAACTGAGTTCAAATACTTACAATTCATATAAAAAAGCCAAGTGTGGTTATGGGCATGCTTATAACCTTAGCACTATGAGGAGAGCAGGGATGAGAGGGTCTCTAGGGTTCAGTGGCCAACAGACTCACTCCTGGTTTAGTGAAAGGCTCTTTTTCAAAGGAATAAGGCAGAGTTAGATTCAAATGGACTCCAGATGTACACACCTACATACTTGCCCATATATCTCACACACAAACACACTTATACATCATACATTCATTCAAAGGCACACTTACAGTGACACACACATACATTTTAAAAAGACATTTCCCTCCAAACACTCCTCTATAAAAATACATGTACAATTTCGTTAAAAACTTTTTGAAGTTTTGTTGATTTTAAGGTGCTATCACTTAGCCTTCAGTAACATATCTGTATATTCTTGGACTATCTAATTTACCTCTTCTAGTATAACTACCAAAGGTGCATGCATATTAAAGGCTAATGCAGTATAAACATTACCTAACACATAATTATCATCATAGTTTAAAGCTTAATACAAATGCTACCTGCCAAGTCTACTAGCTTCCTCTTACCTTTATATCTCATTGGTCTCTTTGAGGAAATAAAAAGTTGAATTCATTTGTAATTTTGAAAATGTCCATAACCACAATGATGTGGAAATCGATGAAGGGTCATATGTGTGATGTCTCTCCTAGCTATGCTACATGTAGACATAAAAGAGATGAACACATTCTAAACTCCCTCACCGCACATTATGAAAAATGCAGCAAGTCAGTATTAGAAAGCCCCTCCTGGAAGCCAGTGAATCAAATCCTAAACTTTTTCAAAACCAAATACAATGTATACATAGAGGTGTGATGCTTGCCCTTCCACACTGGAAACCTTCTGGCTGTACCAGATTGAAAGAACTGTGTTAGAAATGCTTGAGAAATCTAAAGCATCACCATAAGAACATCATCTTAATTTTACCTCCAAAGTAATCACTGTTTGGATGGGGAATGACCATTGTAGAACCTGGAGGAGTAATATCAACTATGCATATTATTTGTACTGGTATGTCTTAGACTATTAATCTAGTGTGATCTAATCCAGTTTCCTTAAATAGCCCAGCATCTTTTTCCTCTTAGCCTTCAGTATTACTGTGGACAGTATCATCTCATCAATATGTATCACATATGGAGGGATCATAGCTGATCTAGGTCTAGACTTTACCCTGGTGTAGTGGGTGGTCTCTTCTTAAACAGGACAGGATACACTTCTATGCTACCTGTACTTGACCACACAAGATCTAATTGGAGGTTGTTTTTTGGTTTTGGTTTTTTTTTCTCCACTGGACTGTCTCAGTATTTTGAGTTCACACTACCCAATTTAATGTTTAATTATATTTATTAAAAAAAATAGAAGCAGAGATGGTATCCAGACAAAAATTTCATTTCTTTGTGTGAAACAGAAAGCTAGAGAAAGAGAAAATGGTTAGTAATTTCTATTAAGAGTGACTACCTCACCAGAAGCAGGTCAATCAACCATGCAATTTTTATTTATGTTTCCATTTTGTTTCCTGAAGGCAAATACATGTTCTACCCCCTTGATGATGCCAAACAGTGGGCAGCCATAAATCACCAAAGACAAGCTAGAGCTCAGCATGGAGTGGCAGGAAGGATGGGGGATTATTTCAGCAATATGTATTCAACAAAGTCACTGTTCAGAAAAATCTAGAAAAGAGGAACATGCACACCAAATAATATTTCAACAGATGTTGCTAAGAAGTAATAAAGTAATGTCAATACAATAGTGCCTGTGAACATTTTGCTGGACTAATTGGCAAGAAATATAGATTTAGGTTGTTAAATATTTTGTGTGTTTGTGTGTATGTGTATGTTTGGGTAGATGAAAGATAGGTAGATTATAGATATATAGATAGATGATGGATAGAAAAAGGATAGATAATGAATAGGCAGATTTATGGATGGATGATAGATGGACATTAGATAGATAGATGATAGAAAAATAGATAATTAATGAATAGGTAGATGACAGATAATAGATACAGATACCTACATACATAATGGATGACTGGATAGTTAAATGATAGATAATGAAGACAGACAGGAATAGATGAATTAGAGACAGGTAAAAAAAATAGACGATAGATAGACAGATAGATGGGAGATAGATAATAGATAAGCGATAGATTGATGTAAGATGGATAAATGCTAAATGATTGATATATATGGATAAATTATAGATAATAGGATGATGGATGGAAGATAAGTAGATAGATGATAGATGATAGATAGATAGACATATAAATGATAGCACTACTTTTTTGATTTGTAGAAGTAATTTAAACATCTAGTTAAATTTTCCATATTTTAGGCAGACTATACATTGAACAAGTATGTAGTTTGGTTGACTAACTTTTACCCTACTTAACAAATTGGCCAAGTTTAATAATTTAGTTTCACCAAATATTATTTTCTTATGATAAAGTGAGATTTCTTTATTTTATTTATAAGAATATTATGTAGCTGTCTTCAGGCACACCAGAGAGGTCATAGGATTCCATTAAAGATGATTGTGAGCCACCATGTGGTCACGGGAATTGAATTCAGGACCTCTGGAAGAGCATTCCATGGCTCTTAACCTCATAGCCATCTCTCCAGCTCATTTTACTACAAGGTAAAGATGCTAATATTTATTGATTGATTGATTGATTGATTGATTGATTATGAGATTAGATCTCATGTAATTGGGGCTAGTCCTAATCTCAGCACTAAGTACTAAGAATGTGTTCCCTATGTATGAAATCTGCTATATAAAAGTGGCCTGGCCAGTGTAACTTGTTGAGAACGTTCTTCTTCACTTAGTGTACTTGTGAAGACTGTGGCTCTTTTCTTTTCTTTTTTTTTTTGGTTTTTCGAGACAGGGTTTCTCTGCATAGTCCTGGCTGTCCTGGAACCCGCTCTGTAGACCAGGCTGGCCTCGAACTCAGAAATCCGCCTGCCTCTGCCTCCCAAGTGCTGGGATTAAAGGCGTGCGCCACTACCGGCCCGGCTTGTGGCTCTTTTCTTTACTAGTTGTTTGTTGTTTTGTTTGTTTTTTATTATTTTGTTTGTTTGTTAAGTACCATTGATGGTATGGATACATCTCTATTTTTTTAACAACTTACTGGGTGAAGAACATCTAAAAATGCTTCTTGTTTTGGACTATTAAAAATATTTCTGTTCAAAGGTGTATTTGTGTAAATTTTAAGGGAAAAATAAGGCTCTGTTTCTGTTGGATCAATGCTCAATAATGCAAGTTGATAAATGCACAGTTCTAAATTTAGTTTTTAACAACTCTAGACAATATTGTCTCAGAATGGCAGACCCATTTACAGGCCCAGTAACAGTATTTAGATGATCTTCTCATAAGTATGATATAGAATTTATTATTCAAAAATTATACATGCTTCATCTCTGCAGTTTTCAGTATTTGTCAGTAAATCTTTGCTAGAAGTCACTATGGTAAGTGATCTTCATTAAAGATATTTCCCTCTTTTTCTGTACATTTTAAGAGTTTTAATCATGTCTTGGAATTATTTCACACACATTACCTCTATTATTTTAAAATTGAAGAAAAATAGTGTCATTATGAATAATTTGGCATATTTGTCTATTTTTTTAAATTGTCAATTTTTGCTTTATAATTTTGGGTCTGTTTGATAACTAGCAAGAACCATTATGTATGTTATGATCATAATTCATTTCATTTCTCCTTCATTTATCTTTGTATATGTAAACACTACTATATCGTATACCATTGTGATGGTACTGATTATTGTGAGTAATGTTTAAATGATGCATCTTTTACCATTAGTTTAATTCAATCTGACATTACTACTGCATATATATTTTCTAGCATTTTAAATATTTTTTGAGAATCATATACATTTCTACAAAGTGTTCTAACCACAACATCTGCCATTACCTTTCTTCAATGTCTTCTCTGCTCCCATCTTGTCTCCTCTTAATGGCATGTCTTTTTCTTGTTATTAATAACCCTAAGACCAGATGGTGCGTCTTACATGTGCATGGCTGTGGGGTCATTTACTAGCAAGTTAGAAATATAGTTAATAGCTGAAATTTTTTCTTCAAGAAATAATTATTTCAAATTTGTCAAACTACATGACCACAGAGATTTTAAGAATGGTGTGTATGCTCTAAAGGAAACCTACCAAGGCCTACCATAATTAAACTGAAAACAAAAGAAAAAAATCTTTATGTACAGGAGTAAAATTGTTGTTTTTCTGTAAATTTTCATCAAAATATGCTGGTTAAAAGGAATTAATATGGTATCACTTTGAAGAACTTTGAAAATAGTACTATCTTCTACATAAATATTTTCTAAGAATATGAAGAAAATAAGGAACTCTTGGGTTGAGGGAAACTAAATGAAGAAGATACTACTAAGTTGCTCTACAAACAACCAAAGATAAATGATAGACTTTGGAGAGCTGTGAAGAAGAAAGAACATAGTAAACAAAATACAGACAAATACATCAAATTAGTGTCACATTTTCTAAATTGTGTTAATGATTAAAATAAAATGAGAACATGTATATGTAAATATGTATATGTATATATATATACATGTATATATATACATATATATATGAGAGAACATGCTTAAAACAACTTTGATATGAACAACAGAAAATAAAGGAACATACAGGGAGAGATCATTATTTTCTATTTCATACGAGCTTTTAACATACTAATGCATTTGACCTTCATAACATAATGACATTGTTTTTAAAAGCAAAGCAAAGTGATATACTCTAAATCAAAATAGAAGAAGAACACTAGAATATTAATATCAGTTGAGTGGGCTGTCCAGAGTTGAAAACACAACAGTAGAGCAAGTTTCAAAATGAGAAAAATGAAAATTAAAAATATGGCACAAGAGATATAGTTTAGTGTGCAAGTATTTAAGGAAAGGATCAAAGTTCAGTTCTCAACGTCTCCACTGAATAGTTCACAACAGCCTGTAATTCTAGCTAAAAGGGTAGCCAAGACCCTCACCTGAACTCCAGAGATACCTTCTCACACATGCACATACTAACATACAGACACACAAAATAAATATCATTTAACATTTATAATGACTTTTAAAATTATAATTAAAGTGAATAAATGAAAAATAAAATAACTTGAACTCAAAAATGTAAGTAACTACAAAATATAAATTGTTCATGTGCTTTGTGTGAAATGCAGAGACTTGAAAGGTAAATTAATAAGCATGATGCAACTGAATACTGTTTACATTTTCTCTTCCTCCATCATGGCAGGAGGTTGAAGAACAAGCTAGTAGTATCATCACAATGAAAGCTTAGAGTAGAGGTTGGGTCAGGTCCTGTTCTGTTTTCCATATTGTATAAAACAGCAATAGTTAGACTGTGTTTTGTCCTATATAACTCAATTTTTATAAAGTTAATTTACTTCATTTTGAATGCAGTCTGGGGCAAAATATCTGGAACCATGAAACAAGACTGCTCTATAACTTACTTTTACAAATAAAATATTAACCTATGAACTTACTGAATTTAATCAAGAACCCATAGGTGCATAGGCACATCAAAACCACCATGGCACCACTTAAACATTTCAAAAAGCCATTGTATAAACTATGTATTAATGTGTCAAGTGTAATGTATGATCTGGAAATTAATCTAAATAATTAAGCCAGAAAAAGTGTCTCTGCCAATGTTGGTGGATAATAAAATCAGGAGCAGTCAGTGAATTAAAGTCAAAGAAATTGGCAGTGCTTATATATTTGTTATCTGATAACGTCTAATAGTGAAAAGCCATGATTGTTCTTTATGATCTCTTCCTTCCTTCCTCCCTCCCTCCCTCTCTCCTTCCTTTCTTCCTTCCTTCCTTCCTTCCTTCCTTCCTTCCTTCCTTCCTTCCTTCCTTTCTTCCTTTCTTCCTTCCTTCCTGTTCCCCTCCCCATTTTGCTTTGTTTCGTTTGTGTTTAAGGCAGGGTCTTTCTATATAGTTGTCTAACCTTGTATACCGGAACCTCATTCTTCAATTTTTCTGTTGTTGAGACTGCAGACAAGCAAGTATTGGCTCATAAAACCATGGCCCCCTTTCAGCCTTTGCTGATATAGATGGAGGTGGGGTCACAGTTTACGGTCTTTGATCTCTTCATGATGGAGGATGCCTAAAAAACGTTCATCTTTTTGACCTGTCCTCCATCTGATACTCTAGATAGAGAATACAATTTTTGTTTGAGATTTTGCTTCTATCTCTACTTGCATTTTATGTTTGCTCTCCTTGTACACATCATATTTGTGGTATAAGTGGCTGTAAGAAAATTCAAAATCCTTAGGAACTTTGCTTTTCCTTGGTCCTGAGCTTTCTAAGTGGCCTGATGATTTTCTAGTTCTCTCAAATTTGCTTTCTATAGTATCCTTCATCTGTAGGAGTATTTGAAAATCTCTGTTGTACTGAAATCAATAAAGATTTACTTTTAAGTAAGGGAACGTATTGAGTTTCAATTGCAACCATGTCTTTATCCAAGAGTTGGAGTATATGAACTCCAATGTTCATATGGAGTATATGAACTTTCAATGTTATTTAATAATACTGAAATTATCCAATCTATACTCAAGGTATGTCTGGTCATGCTTCATCAAAATAATCTCTGTGATATTTTCTATGACAGGACAATCCATTTTTAGGTTGCATAGGATTTTATTTTTCTTCTTTTCACCCTTTTGATTGATTCAAAGTATGTGTGCATGGGCTTGAATGCTTTGGATCAACTGAACACAGGTGGGTAATGGTCATATCAGAGGAATTATTGCTCATGTCATGTCTTTGCGTGTGTTTGCATGTGTGTATGTGTGTGTTGCTATAATTTCACTGTAGACCATGCATGTGACTAGGCAAGTTTACCTCAGCTCAACTATGCCTTGTTTTTATATTACTGTGTTTAATTTTCATTTGACTAAGATTCTCATGAAGTTGTTCAGACTGGTGTGGAACTGGGATTTTCCAGCCTCAGTTTCCTCAGTTGGGATTTAGCATGCCCTACTCTATCCTGTTTTTAACATTTATGGTAGCTATACACAAATTCCTTCTAACTTTTGAGACAATTATTGCAGCTTTATTGATTATATTCTATGTATATCCTTCTGATTACTTGAACTAATCAGTATTTCTTTTATTACAGGACAGCAACATACACATTGAGTGGTCTGTACTTCTACCCTGTTAGCTCTTTATACTGAACTCTACCTCTATTGATATTAACATTTTAAAATTATCCTTCTGAGGAAAGTCATGTCTGTTTTTCTATGGCCAGTGTTTTTCCTTAGCACAATATACTTCAGGCCCTTCCATAATGCCCTACTGACAAAAATCTTACACTATTTCAATTTTTCATACTTTTAATAGCATATTACAGTTATCTATTTATCTATGAATTCCACTGTTAATGAGGACTTGTTTCTAGTGGCTATTATTAAAGGATAATGTTGCTATATAATGGTTTTGATTTTTTGGAATTGTAGTATTTTTATGCATATCTGGTATTGGATTACCTTTGTCATAGGACAACATGATGACTTTTCACTAGATAATAACATAATTGTAACAATTTACAGTCTTGTCAGCTCTGTTTATAAGCCTTAGTTGCTCATTTGCCAGTACTGGTCTTCTCATTGTCTTATTGGAATGCATTAGTCATTCCAGTGCAGACTAAACAGAATGATACCTTTCAGTTTGCCCCAAGGAGAAGAAAAGGGAGAGCAAAGCACATCTTCAAAGATATACTTATTGAGTAGAGCCATATACAACTAATCTTCATGGAGGGAGTTTGAGGCCACTGTGTTCTTAGTTACAATGGCTGCTCTATAAAGACCTTGAAGTAGGTACTGTTGTTTAAAACACTGAAAGTGGAGGATGCTAGGTCTCTTTGTGAGAATACTCTTTGTTACAAAAGAGATTTGAAGGCCCTTTCTCCCTTGAAATCTTTTCGTAGTTTCCTCTGGCTGTGATGCTACTTACCCTAAAAGTTTTTCTGGTAGGGTAAATTTTAATACCCAGAACCTAAAGTCATGTTGGGAAGTAAACTATAGAAATTCATTGAAAGTGACCTTTCTCTTGTACACAGCACTTTACAGTTACATCTAACCATTCTTGAGAGTTGCCGAGAAACATTCATCAGAGTGTGATAGGGCCAAAGAGAAGAAAGTGCTGGTGCTTAGGCCATATTTGACTTCTCATGCTTATCTGGAGAAAGGTATGATCCGGAAACAGAGTCACACAGGGGCACCAACCACCAGGATCTCAGATCTCGACTTTGCTTTTGCATCCTGTTTAGTTGTTGTTGTTGCTGTTTCTGATTTTATTGTAGTAAGGATTCTTCCTGTCTGTTCCCATGTAGTATGTGAAAACAAAAAATGGAATCATGGGTATTCACAGGATAGCTCTAAGTAAAGGACAAACAAGTCTGTGTACCAGCTGTTCACCACATGGTAGTTTTTATTCTATGTATACACAAATCATGGCTCTCCTGGGTTTATTTGTGTATATTTTCAAAGAAACGGAAATCTACTAGTAACTTTCATGAGTCAGTACAAAGAGCATAAAACTGGGTCAATAAGGTACAAAAGGGAAGGTGCTTTGTCTATTGTCCTTTACTCCTGATAGTACATTGTATTCTGTGTAGCAGTCAATTATTTCCAACACGAAAGTTGTTTTCTCATGGCTTTCTTTTCTTAAATTTCTCCCCGTATATGGGTTTTTCTCCTCTCTCCTTTCTTCTCCATATCATGTTCTCCTATCTCTTCTTGTTATTTGTTTATATGTTTCTGAACTGTCCACTCAAGTGGACACTCCCATAATGCCTTTAGTGTTACCTCACATAGTGGATATTTTTATCATTGTTAAATTTACAAGAGATTACACACTGTAGGATAATACTTTCATTCATAGATTACTGTATAGTATATAAGAATTTATTTAACAACATTGAAAAAGAAATTATCATTAAGAATCCTGTCAGAGAAATATAGAGAAGAATAAAATATTAATTCTATTAGAGTTCATGAGGTACGCCTTTCTCAGCATGTTTGCACAGGATTCCAATGTTTCATGAAACTTACTACTGCCTATTTTAATCTGAAACAACTTGAAATGGGATTTGACACCCTTCATTATCAGGAAAACGCAAATCAAAATTGCTTAGGAATTCACTCTCATTGAAGCCTAAAACAGTTATTATAAAAAATTAATCAATGAAACAAATAAAAAACTAAAAGCCAAGTAACAAATGCCTAGGTAGATAGGATAAAGAGAAATGATGACTACTGCTGTTGGAGAGTGAACTTTGCAGCCTAAGCAGAAAAACTTGGAGATTTCTCAAAAATGAAAACAAAAAGTCAAACCAAACAAACAAGCAAAACCCATAAAACTTCTAGGCAACCTAGCTTTATCACTCTTGTGTACCCAATGGACTCTACTTCAACACACTAGGGACACCGTGCATTTATGTTTATTATGATCTGTAATCAGAATAGCCAGGAAGTGGGAGCAGCTCCAATGTCAATCATAAAATAAGTCAATGTGATAAAGACAGTGTAACTCACATTCACAGTGGAATTTTAGGCAGTCAGAAAGAACATTGAAAGAGTACTTGCAGGCAAGCTGTTGGAAGTAGAAACTATCTATTTGGTGAAACAAGCCAATATCAGAAAGAAAATTAAATTTAGAATTATATCTATTTCATGATAAGTACAAATCATATCTAAGTTTAATAACGATGTATATACACAAATTATACAATTATGTGTAGGTGTTTCACAAATCTAGGAATGGGATCATGACAACAGCAAATGCATTAAGAGAGAGCAACATGAGGAAGGTGGTGAAATTCATTTTCATGTAACACCAGAAGGAGGGCATGTAGGAGGGAGAAAGGGGCTTGCTGCCAAGCCCAATGACCTGAGCTTGATCCCTAGGACACAAATGGAAGAGGGAAACAGAATTACACATATTATCCTTTGACTTGCGCAGCACCCTCCACCCCAATATCAATAAATACAAATTTTACAACTAAGAAGGAACAGAAAGAACACCATCTCTGGGAAAGAAAAACCAAACCAAACCAAACCAACAACAACAACAAAAACAAAAACAAAAACAAATGAAGTCAGGCATGAAGGAATCAGGGAGGGGGAAAGGAGGAAGTAAGGGAAGAGAACAAATTAAAACAAAATATGACGATACAAATATGATGATGTCACAAGAAAACCTATTGCTTTACGTGACAACCAAATAGTAATAACAATTTAAAAAGATTTTTCAGAGGATTTTAAATATGTTCATCGTTATTAATGCAAAGTAGTAAACAGTGTGTGCTTTTATAAAACACATTTCAAGGTCTATAAGAAAATGAGGATTATGCTGGTAAACATAAAATAATAAGCATGTTAACAATGTATGTCATCTTTCCTGGTGACCTATCACTCCAAAGTCACCTGCTAAGGAAGCAGCCCACTGGGTGTGTCCTCCCTTAACCCTCTTTCCCGTATGCCCTTCCAGTGGAAGAAGGATTGAATCCAAAAGGGATTCCAGGTACAGATTCTCAGTGCAGAAAAGTCAGTAACATTTTGACTAAGCCCTCATTTTATTTCACTTTTATCTCAAATTTTAAAATACACACATGCTTTAAACCTTTCATATATTATTTTTATTGCTTATATTTGTGGGGTGTAGTGAGATTTCAATCTATAATGATCACTGATCCACTGAGGTTTCTAAGTGAAGTTCTACAACTTAACCATTCCCTTTGTTTAAATACTTCCAACTTTTTTTTCTCAGTTAATTATAAAACAGAAGAGTTTATTATGAACCATAGTTACCTGGTGTGCTACAGAATCAAGAGCTTGTTCCTTGTGTGTAAATCTCTTGCTATTCCCTAATTTAATGAGTTTTCCTCCTTCCTGAAAATTGCTATCATGCATTCAAGTTGAAAGGTTTCAATGTTAGTTTCTGAGTCCAGGCACATCATCATTTAACTTAATCCATCTCAATTTTTTTCAAATCATTTCATTAGCCTTGCTGCAGAGGACCGGATATTGTTGTTTTATGGAAATATGATATTCTATTATGTATGTTATGATCATTCTGCCTAGTTTTTCATGGTCATCTTAGGTCAATCATCATCTCAGCTACTCTGAATGATTCAGTGATAAACAGCAGCACCTAGACATCTCTGATTTGCTGACTTTTCTTTTGCTGACATACCCAGAAATTGGCTATTATCACAGGGTGGATTTAATTTCTATTTCTGTTTCAGAACTTCCTCACTCTTCTTCATTACAGCTGTACTTGTTTAAATATCCCACAATAATTCATTAGAATTTCCTTCCTCCATGTTCTCATCAACATTTGTTTTGTTCTTGTTGCTTGTGATAATAAAAACTGGGTTACACTGTATCACACTGTGTTATTTGTCTGCATTTCTCTGAGGGACAGTGATGGCCAACATATTTCATAAACTCATTGTCCATTCGAATTAATTTTTAAGGGATATCTATGCCCATCATTTGCCTTTTATTTATAGTGGTTCACTTGCTCCCCTTAGATAGATTTCAAAATCCTTTACATATGATAAATAGGTGAAATATGGTGAAACATGATGGAATACCCCCACAAAAGCAACTCTAGGAAGAAAGAATTTACTTCTGGTCAATATTCAAAGGCATAGTCCACCACATCAGGGCAGTAAAGACAGTGATATCTTAGGGCAGCTGATCACATGGCAACCATGGTCAGGAAGAAAAGAATAATGAATGATATCCTCAGAATTCTCCCTCCTTTTCATATAGCACAAGGCCCAAGTCTAGAGAATGGTACATTCCATTTTCACCATGGGTCAGTAAGGTGAACATCAATGTGCTCCTTTCCACATCAAGGAACATAATCTCACAAAGACTAAATAATCCCTCATAGGTAGTGTGTGTGTGTGTGTGTGTGTGTGTGTGTGTGTGTGTGTGTGTGTGTGTAGGCTTGTCTGCTAGATTCCACATCCTGTAATTACAACTCACTTTCACACTGGTAGACATTCTCAACTGCAGACACCTGGATAACATCTTCAGTGGTTCTTAAACATGTAGTCATGGTGCACAACAACCTTTTGACACTTTTGAGCAGCTACAAATTTAAGTGTCTCAAGTTGAGGCCAAGTTTCATGACATTTGACTATCATTGTATTAGCATTCTAAACAAACATGTCTCTAATAACCATTTTCTAATAGGATATTTCTTTGTTGTTAATTCCAGCTGTGGTTTTTTGAAAGGATTGTCTTTCCCAAACCAGGTAGTGGTTGAGAAGATCAGCAATTGTAGCTCTACTGGTCAGCACAAAGCTCCACCACAGTGATTCCGCCAGCTTCAATCCAATTTTTCTAGAACCTCTGAGGGACCAGCATCTTCTCTCTATTGAGTCTCAAACATTCTCATACTTCCAACCTCTGACCCTCCTTCACACTCATATGGAAACACACACACACACACACACACACACACACACACACACACACACAGCATGCATATGCTACACATGAATACACAAAATAAAGTAAGATGATATTAAATGTTATTTCTCTCTTTAGAAGCTCACAACAAAAAACAGACTTAGGGTATTTTTATTTTTCCTAATAAGTGTAATATTTCCTTTGTAATTCCTTGTAATATTGTATCTTGATGAATGTTTTTAACACTTTGTATCTTAAATCCTAAGCACAAACAAAAATGCCATGTGACCCAAAAGCACACAACTTGCAACATTTGTTGTGCTAAGTCCTTCACTGTTAAAGACAATTCGCCTTATTGCTCCCAGGCTTTAGTTTGAGGTTTTCCTTAAAGAAACCTTTTCAATTTTCAATTTATATACACTTTATTTGATAACTGTGGCCCTATCTCCATCGAGCTATACCAGGGTGAATCCAACATTTTGTTGCCTTTTGTTTGATAAGGAATAAGCAGGTATACTATTACTTGAATATTTCCTTAATTTCTGTGGATTTTGAAGATGATAAACAATGTTGAGACAAAACTCTAGCCATCATTAGCAGAATCTTGACATTGTCAGATTCTGTGAGCAAGCAGCTTCATCTACAACAAGGGGAATTTAAGTAAATCCTGCCTTTGTACGCACTTTCCGTGTGAGGTGAAAGCCTTTGCTTGCTCGTGCTTTTTCTAAGTCTGGAAGACAGTCTGGTTATAGATGTATATTGTTGTTTGTTTGTTTTTATTGTTTTGTTTTAATTTGGGACCACAAGAATTAGAGAAATAATATTATGTTCAATAAAATAACTAATCAGAAACATATGTAGTTGACAAATTTGAGAGTTAGAGAGAATATTTCAAGGTGAGTAGATCAGCGAACATTGAGGATCTGTTTTCGAACCAGATGATTGTTTACACCCCCTTCCTTTATTTTAAAACATAGATCTGTGTGTCCACAAATCCCCTTCCTTTATTTTAAAACATAGATCTGTGTGTCCTCGAATATTCAGTTTCACTCTCAGAGTCAAAGGCCATAAATCGAAGAAGCGATTAAATGTAGATATCCTGGATATTTTGTCTATTTACCCAAGAATGGACCAACCAGGACACTTTCTCTGCTCAGTACTCTCTAGTGGATCTTTTTTTTTTTTTTTGGTTTTTCGAGACAGGGTTTCTCTGTATAGCCCTGGCTGTCCTGGAACTCGCTCTGTAGACCAGGCTGGCCTCGAACTCAGAAATCCACCTGCCTCTGCCTCCCAAGTGCTAGGATTAAAGGCGTGCGCCACCACCGCCCGGCTCTAGTGGATCTTGATTCTGCATCTCCTATTTATTTAATACAATAGTTTTCAGGACAAAGGAGATGCCATCATGGTAAAGGGAGAAAAAAACCCAGCTATACATTTTCAAAGTAAAAAATATCTTGATTTAGCTTAGATTCCAAGAGGAGGTTGATCCTGGCCATTAATTTAAAACTCTTTTTTCTATTCCCAACTATGCTGCTTAGAGTTGTGTTGAAATGGAGCTTGCTGAATAAATAATTTTAGTTGTTTGTAAAGTACTCTGATTCTTTTGAAATAATGAATATGTGGGAAATGCATAAAAAAGCACTAGAATGTCTACACATGCTTAATAAGGCAGAATCTTTTCAAACTACATATGAAATCATTTAAATATTGTAATCTAAAATGTTGTAGAATTTTAATAATAAAGGCTACTGTGTTGTTTATTGCAGTAAGAAAGGAAAACAATATTTGAGTGTCTATAAAAGATCTAAGAAATCAATATTAGGAGAGCAGTGAGATACTTTCATTGTATTACTACATAGATAAAGTACTAATCAAAATACCCTGAAGAAATCTTAAACGTGACATATATATCTAAGTTGTACACGCAAAATTAAACTTCAGTGTATGAAGACAGGTCCACCCATTCAATGAAGAGTTCTAGATATTTTTGAGGTATAACTCAAAAAAATTCTCTACTGCAGTGTTCTCTCTAAATATCTGCACCTTGGTAGGAGGGCCGCCACAGGAAATGTGAGTTAACTTCATCACAGAGAGAAGGAAGCACATAGGGAAGAGGAGACTGTGAGGATATTTGCTGATGGACATCATGGTGATTAAAGTATCCTCAGCACATTTTCCAAAGAAGCTAAAGCAATCACCACAGCCTCTCAGAGTGCTACCATAATATGAACAATATGTGAGCAAATGGGTGTGTTATTTTTTCTGAGCTTGGTATAATAGTGTTCTTCTACTTGTGATTTGGTTACAAGCCGGTGAATGGTGAATCCCTTTGAATTGAGAACTTTATTCTGCTGCTCCTCAGCGAGGAAGCATCATGAAGCAGGATCTTAAATGAGGAGTGTCAGCTGCTCACCTTGGGAGCATAGGGACCCCTGGGTGCTATTTGTTCACATTGCATTGCCCAGCACTACACAAGAGTGTCACATTACACATCACATAAAATGCAAAGTGGGAAGCCAGACTTCTGAATATGCATCATTCTCGCATCAGTATATGGTGGAAACCAGGAGTAGAATTACCCAAAGCAGGTGCTGTTCTGTGCTCGCCTTCCTGGGGGACATGTCTGTAGAACTGTAAGCTTCTTTCTTCAATCCTTTGTTTTAAAGTGCCATGACTATTCAACTCACACTATTTCATAAAGTTTTATCACCTAAGCTGAGTCAAAAAACAACAGTTCCATCTCCATGTCCCGTTCAGCTGACCAGCAGCTCCCAGTTGTGTTGCTTGGAGCGCACTAACGTCGGTGGGGTAAGAGTAGAGTAAGTATGGTTGGCAGTGGGTATTGAGGGACGGTGTAGAGATGCTGGCCACCTGAATAGCACAGCAGAATTTGCTGTGGATCATTTATATTGCCTCTAGGGAGGCTATTCCTTAAATGCACCTTTCCCAACGGAATGGAATGCAGGTATGATTTTTGTTATGTATCACCCTGAGAAATCCAAGTGTAACAAGTACAACCTTCTTTATAGATTAAATGCCCATTTCTTCCCTAGAACAGAATCACATGAAGGAACCTCCATTCTTGGATTTTCACTACCCAAAAGTTCTCTTTACACACAGACTTTTAGAAATAGTAATAAAATCTGAACCAATCCCTTAAATCAATGCCAACCAGAAGTTCTGTGATAAAAGCGTGTGTCAATGCTCAAAACCAAAGCTATTTATTTTCACAAGATACTGGCAACTGTACAAAGCAAGGGGAGTCTTAGAGTTGTGCCATGCAGGGTCAGCCCCAGATAAACACTAGAAACTTGGGAAATGATTTTGCATTAGCATCTGAAGAATCATGTATGCAGACACTTTTTATTTTAAGAAATTCATTATTTAGGTATTTTTGTTAATTCACTTATACTCTATAATTACTTTTTTATAGCTACTTTTGCCAGAATATTTTGGCTTCACAGTTCCTCAAAATAGTCTCTAAAATTCTCTGCATACATGCTGTGCAGCGAAGGTTCCTTTTCCTATGAAAAATAAGTCTTTTCGATGGGATTTCTCACTCTATATTTCTGTATCCTTTGTTACTTCTCTTTGATTCAGTCTATCATACAAGCTGCTATTTGGTAGATAGCCATAGCTGAGGCCGACCTTGAATGCCTGAACCTGCTGCCTCCACCTCCTAAGTACTCAAAGTACAAGTAAATGTGCTTTACCACTCGGGTTTATGTTTTGGTGGATTGCTGGAGACTGAACCTAGGGTCTTGCTAGGGTAGCTTTTTACTAACTGATATATATATATACATATATATATATATATATATATATATATATATATATATGTATATATATATATATATTAGTTGTCTGTATATGTATATAGGCAGACATATGTTTACAGGCATATATGTACATACGTAATATATACATATATATCAAGAAGGTATCTATTATGTCATCTATATACCTACATATCTATATCTATATATATCTATATGTCTAAGATAAATAGATTCTTAGTTCAGCCCCAGTTTCTCTTCATAGTAAATAGTGCAAATATAACACATATCTTACAGTCATTGCAATATTTAAATTTCAAGATACACAAAAACAAAGGCCATCATAGTTTCACAGCAAGATGTAGTAGTCTGATTTTTACTTTTTTGAGATGCCCAGTGCCCAGAAGTACTTAGTATGTACTGTAGGACTCCTCATAGAGTCCCAAATGCATGATGAATGGTCACTTCAAAACGCTGCCTAAAGACCTTCCTTCCTCAGGTGTCATCTCTCACACAGTCCATTCACTGCACACCAACCTGCTTCCTGGCTCCTCACTCTTAGCTTTTTAGCCTCTATTTTCTGATCTGGAACTGTGGCTCTGTCCCTCATCTATAATGGTTTCCCACCATTTATTGTATTTTCAGAATTTGGGATTATTATTTGAGAGCCTGTACAAGCTTCCATCAATTCTGATTCTTCTTTGTTGCAGGTATGGGAACAAAGAGAATTGAGAATGTTCAATTTCCTGCCACTCAAATAGAATAGAAGCCAGGTCCAGAAGTTAACTGATAAGTCAAAATCTGCCAGAGATAAGTCACATACAATCATTTCTTTGAAGAATGTTCACTTTTCAGTAAAAAAAACCTATCACCTGTAAAGTGTTTGCCTTATGGAAACTCAAGTAGTTGATATTAAACTTTTACCTACTTAAGTAACATGGATGTCAGGGAGAGGGGTGGGCCCACTTGGGAAGATGGAAATGCCCATTTACAGTAAGCCAGCATCTTTGAGTATAGGAATCTGAAATATAGTCAGTGGGCATAATGGCACTCACCATAAAAAGTAAGGTCCTGTGGCTAGAGATGCCTAAGAAGATAACCTCACCTATGTGCAGATCATTTCCAGTTGAAATCAAAATGTCCCTACGGGGGAATGTTACTTACATCGCCTGGGATCCTGACTTATCCATTTAAACATAAACATGAGTAACTCAACTTTGAAAACTTTACCGACATTATCATTTCTAAAGCAACAACTATGTATTTTCTTTTGAGTTATAAAACTCGTAATTCATTCATACACATTTGATTTTGCACCATGTAATCATGAGTAAAATTTAAATGTTTATTTTATGTGTAGTTCTGTGTGAAAATCCTTCCATACATAAGGCAGCATGTTTAGTCTGCATTTACATACATTATAATTATGAATATGAATGTGCTATATGCCAAAAATGAACCTTATCATCTTATTTGACAAATATTTGGTTTTAATTGCCACAAGAAGAAACCATTAGTAAAGCACTGAATGTATTGTACTGAATGATCTCGGATTATATAGTGTAAGTCAATGGCTAACTAGCTGTGCAACCATGTTAACACCACTCAACCTGTCAACCCCTACATTTGAGTTTTAGTGGGCAGGATCGGCTGACCTATTCTTAGGGGTTAATACAACACCTGGTAAGAGGGAGAATGTTATTGCAGGGATAGGGAAGGAAAATGATTAAAGTTTTAGGAGTCTCCAGACATTAGGGAATTTTTCATCCCCTGTTCCTGTCACCTTTTCTGTGCAGTCTTCACCAGCTATGCCATCCTAGGCCTAGAAAACATTTTATGCAACTCTCACTGCATCTCGAGAAGGCAGTTGGTTTTTGAGTCATCACCATCTCTTCAAAGTCATTTACAGTTCCTTTTCTACACGCTCCTGAGTGAATTCTCAGCATCTTAGTTGATATAAAACATAAACCGTCACTTGCAATTCTGGTTCTCCTACAGCGAGAGCAAGACAGACAAGAAAGTTCCAGGAAGAATCTGGGTCACTTAGCCTGATGTACTCAGCAGTGAAGAGGGAGCCTGTTGCTTACAAGGTAAAGATGAGGACTGGCACCTGAGGTCTGTTGACCTTCGTAGGTGCACAGTACTAAGTTTGCTCCTGCTGCATAGGAACGCTCACACATGCAACATACAGATACTTATATACAGACACATACAGACACACAGAGACACATAGACACACACACACACATAGACACATACAGACACACAGACACACAAAGACACACTGACACACACAGAGACACATTCAAGCACACAGACAGACAGGCAAACACACACACATATACACACACCCATAAACACAGACATACACACATACACACACACACAGACATACACACACCCATAGACACATACAGACATACAGACACACAAAGACACACTGACACAAAGAGACACATATAGGCACATAGACAGACACACACACACATATACACACACCCATAAACACAGACATACAGACATACACACACACACACACACACACACTGACATACACACACCCATAGACGCATACAGACATACAGACACACAAAGACAATTGACACACACACAGAGACACATACAGGCATACAGACAGATAGATAGACAGACAGACAGACAGACAGACAGACACACACACACACACACACACACACACTACAAGCAGAGAAAAATAGTTTCTGAACTTATTCTAAAATACTAAAAACAAAATAATCAGCAGCAGCAACAACAATGCTCTGCTTGATTCCAACATCAGAATACAGATATAAAATGTTCTGTGGTTTAGGCATGGTTTGATTTATTTTTCTGCCACAATTACACACAGTTGGGAGATTCATTCTCAGTACAGTGGTTTTGAAAGTTGGTGGAATTTGTAAGCAATGGAGCCTAGTGGAAGGTCATTTGGTTACTGGGGCATTAACTTTAGAAATAATAGGTAAGATTGTAGGATAATTGGATTGTCATAAAAAAGGAAGCATGTTCCCTGAATACCTCTGGATCCCTATCTTACCCAATGTCCTTCTCTCCTGCAAGCACTCTTAGCTCTATGCCATCTGACATGCTGTGAATGTCCAACGGACTTCTCTCCCAGGGCTAGGCAGATGGGAACCACATGATCCAGGACTTCCAGCAAAATATGCTACTTATTCTTTATAAAAGCCAGCATCAAGTACTTTGTTATATTGAAATAAATCAAATAGTATGAAATCTCAAAAAATATTGAGCAAAATTCAAGCTTTTTGAAGAATGAACATTAGCAAACGTGACTCATCCTAGTACAATATGATTAAAGCTACATCACAAACTGCCCCTACTATTTTTTAGAACAGAAAACCCTTAATATAAAGGGCACATAGCCACAATAGAACAATAAAAAATTATTTCATAAAAATGTCATTACTTCCTGATTTTAAAATATAAAATATTTGAAAGAGAAAATTGGTCAAATAGAAGGGGATAATTTAATTCTGGAAGAAGAAGGGGGTACAGAAGCAATATTGGGATCAAAATAACCTGAAGGATCTCTTAAGGAGCAATAGGACTTATACCATCTGTTTATCTGAACTCACAGAAACTACAGGCAAGTCTACATGTATACGAATGCATATATAGTTTAAAGGAAGTTATACCACTTGAACTGACAAAGCTTCCACCAAGAGCCATAGATTATCTAAAAAAAAAACAAAAACAAAAACAAAAAAACAATACCAGGCATGTGAACCCCACTTTGGACAGGGTTGTCCAGGATATACCCCCAAAGAACTGTTTTCCTTGGTTACTTCCTAGAGATTAAAGGTAAGTCTGTATTGCTGAAGATGCCATTTTGGTCACAAGACCTGGAGGCTCTGGGATGAATCTATCCTGAGTGCCCTTCCTGAGAACTAGCTTTCTTGGTAGCAGAAGGTCCCATGCAAACTTCCAAGAAATAGAAGCAGCCAATAATCCCACCTATCTGTGATCCTTTTAAACCACAATGAGGAGCAATGTGGCATGATAACCCTAACCACTGGTGCAGTGGCAGTATGTATATCATGGTGGTAACCAACAGCTCTCTAATTATACTTAAGATCTGCTCAATAAGAGGAAAATTGTACCTGATACTGGAAATCTAGCAAATTACCCAGGGCTAGTGGAGCAATGGGAACCTAAAGAAGACCTACAACCAAATTTGCTGAACCAACATAATTCATAACTACATTCTAAATTCTTATATCTACAGGTAAGTATACCTCAACTCACTCCTAAACAAAGGAAATTTGTCTTTGTAAAGATAAACCATTACAAATAAAATCACAACTGGTCAAAAAACAGAGAACACATGTTCTCTGGATGACTAGCCCCAACTGTCACATCTACAACACAAGTTTTACATCTAAGTTTCAGGGACAATTGTGGGTGAAAGGACAGAATTGTAAGAGCCACAGAACCTGGGAATTGACCATGATAATGTGTCCCCTAGAAATGATAGGGAAGCGCCAACCATGATACCTCAACAGTGGCGGCTTTAAACAAGACCTGAAGATCTACAACGCACATAATAATATGGAAGGAAGAAATGTCACAGGTACCCAATAATAAGTGAAGAACCTCAGGAAACTAAGAAATGCTGAGAGGAGAGTCTTCCTCAAGAATGAGTCTCTTAGTTGATGATCAGGTATCAACTAGCAATCCTTGGTCAGTTACAGAAATAACACCGTACTGATTGAGCAGATACGTGTGTGTGTGTGTGTGTGTGTGTACATATATATGTAGTGTTATATTTATATGTGTATGTGTACACATATATGTAGTTATATATGGTGTACATGTATATGTAATTATATGTGTGTGCATGTATTTGCACGTGCATATTTATATATGTATGTTTGTACATATATGTAGTTATATATTTATGTATGTGTGTACCTATACATGTAGCTATGTGTATGTATATGTACATATATGTATAGTTATATATGTATATGTACACATATATGTAGTTATATGTGTGCATGCGTGTATTTATACATGAATGTATATACATATGTGTATGTATAAATATATACCTATATGTACATATATGCATATCTAAAATTGTATGTGTAACATTAGCAATTAAAGAGACAGGGCCAGGATTTCAAGAGAGAACAGGGAGTGGAAAAATGAAAGTAATTGGAGGAAGTAGAGTGATGGGGAAATAGTGTAATGTTTAATTAAAATATACATAAATATTTAAAAAATATTTTTACATATAGCAATGTTTGTTTACACTTATGCATTTACCCTCCAATATACATCATCCCTGAGGATGTCAGAAGTGTGAGATACCCTGGAATGGGGCAGAAGGTTTTGGTCTGCCATGTATGTTCTTGGAACCAAACCCAGATTCTTTGATAGAGCACTATATGCTTTGAACTGCTGAGATAACTTGCCAACTCTCTAAAGTTATTATTAAAATACTTTTGATCCTTACATATATATCTTCTGTGGATATCTTGGTAAGATAGAGTATGAGTTAACCAAATAATATTTAAATCCATGATAACACATTCTTGGAGAGCACAGAATGACTTTTATATAAAACTCTGTCTGTCTGTCTGTCTTTGTGTGTGTGTGTGTGTGTGTGTGTGTGTGTGTGTGTGAGAGAGAGAGAGAGAGAGAGAGAGAGAGAGAGAGAGAGAGAGAGAGAGAGAGAGAGAGAGAGCATGTGGATTTGTGCATGTGAGTGAAGTGTACACGGAGGTCAGAAGAGGACATTGGATATGCTGGTACTGAGTTACAGAGAGCTGTGAGCCACTGTGTGGGAACTGGGGTTCAATTCCATGCCCTCTGTATGAGCAGACAACATTCTTAAAAGCTGTGGCATCTCTCCTGATTGGATAATGTATTTTCCATATAAAAATACATTTATAAGTAAATATCTTAATATTTATATAAATGTTTATGTACATAGGCTTTTGATATGCATAAAAACGTAGCTATATGAACACATCCACAGAGATAGACACATATATCTAAATGCTCATTAATGAAAATACATATGTGGGTGTCAGTAAGTGCATATAAATAGGTAGACATATATGTATGTATCTATACATGTATATATGTATGTAAAAGCATATGCATAAATAGTAGAACTTCAAAGTAATATTCACAATTGTTTTCCATAGACTGGAGTTTGCCATTAACCCTAAATTTTCTTTTATTCCTTTTGATTCTCAAAGTTGTTATCTGCATGTGTGCTGGTGTTTTTTCAACACTAAATAACATTATTTAAATATATACAACCATAGTCATTATATTCCATAATATAATAAAATAACATTTCCAGATGTCCTTAAACTTCTCCACTTATTAAAGTTGAACACCTGAAATATTTTAAAAGAACAGCGATCCATAGTTCAAATAACATAAATTTCTGTGAATAAATATTGTCTTAATTGTTCTTAAGGGATATAACATTATCTTCTTATTTTATCAGCAACTCACCACATAGCTCTGACTGACTCTATGCTTATAATCCCTACCTAAGCATCTACAATCCTGAAATTACAAGCAAAATCCACCTTTCCCTGTACCAATCATACAGCATCCTGAAAATGTATGGAATAGATGTGTATGCAAATGTGCTGTGTATAAGTGGGCATTCTTTTGGGGTGAGTACTGTGTAGGATCTGGACCTTGCATGGTCAGCAGGGCTTGGATAAGGGTTTCCCTTCACATATTCAGTATGGGTCCTCTTCCCTTCGACTTCAGCATAGGAGGTCTTTCCCAAAAGTCTATTTTTGAGCAACCTCAACAAAACCAACATGCTGTGCTCTTACCTATTGCCCTTTCTTATCATTGCTCAAAACAGGTTTCCAATCTTAAAATTTTTAACATTAGTGCTGATTTTTATTTTATCTGCCTGCTCAATGAGAGGATTTACACTCATACAGCCCCATGTTATAAAACTTGATTGTATTAGATAAATGCATGGAGAACTTGCAGAGGAAAGAGTGCATATGTCAAATTCTGAAGCTGAATGGCCTACAGCAACCTGTAGAATCATGCAAGTAAGGACAATAGGAGAAGAGAAAGTTATGAAAATGGGTACGGCCACTTCATTTCCTTGGGAGTCTGGTATGTGGGAAATTACTAGTGCCATCTAGCCTGTGCTGTCCCCTGTGCCAAGTCATGACCACTTCTCTCTGTTGATTTCAGGCAGGCTGTCTGACTCACCCTATGCATCTGCACTGGGGAACTCTGTCCTTCACCCCTCTGTACACATCGTCAATAGAAATAGATACCACATGACATGGAATGCCACATTTAAAGATTAAATTCTTAAGACAACTATATTGAGCATTTTCATGTTGAAACGGGGACCATTGTCTGGAAAGCTTAGAGTGTAATATGTTTAGTATTAGCACATCATCTCCTGAAGTGTATTCATCCCGATCTCGTGTGGTGTACCACACTGCCATAGTGAGGTACCCAATCTTGGAGATGAGTTAGCATCATCTAACATCAACCTGAAAGCCTTTCAGATGGTGCACAGTTCTTTTCAAAATTGACCATTATCTCAAAAGCCCTTTTGCATGTTGCTCTGAATAATGCATACTTGCCCAAAGTATTTAGTTATTAATGATGAACGTGTACACACCTAGAAAAATAATGAGTATTAAGTAATCAAAATAATGATTATGATGGCAATCCTTTGGTCCTATCAACTAGATAGAGAAAGAGCAATATTGACAACTCGCTACCATACATGATCGTTAGTGTTAGCATGGATGGAAGACTGATGCAGAACATTGCTCCCATAGTTTATTTTATATTAAAATTGGAGTTGATTAAAATAATGAGTAGTTTACGAGAAATTTCAATTCTGAATTTAAAAAAAGCAACATGAAAACAACATTTAATTCTCAGTAACAGTCTTGGATCTCAGCTAAAACAGCATTCTTACATGTTTGGACAGAAAACAGCACTTCACTTATAAATAATGTTTTTATTTAAATAATCTTGAATTAAAATGGAACCTTTGGCCCTGTGAGTAATTAAACAGCAGTGCCTTACATAAGTTTCATTCTAAGCATGTAAGCAGAGAGAAAAAAAACACACTACAAATAAAACTATACACAAGCTGCAGGGTTTGGGTTCATTAAGGAGGGGAACACATGCAAAGCTTTTACTTCTCCCACTTAAGGGACTGTTTTTAGTGGGCTGAAGTGTGATAATACCCTTGTTCCCATATGGGAATCAGAGAGTAGTTCTGACCAAATCATCCAACGTACTCCAGTACCTGCAAGGGACCTAAGCTTCACTGATAGGCAGGACTGAAAAAAGAGGCTCTTGAAACAACTGCCCACATGGGGCACACAGAGAGAGGGCACTCACAAGTCCAGAGAAGCCATGAGCTTATTTGTCTCCTACAGGGGTGAAAGTAAAGTCACTACTCATGGTGTTCCTATTCAATCTAAGACAGTTGATGGAACTGGCTGAGTCTCTCCATTGAAAGTCCTGTGGAGTGCTGGGCCCTGTGGTCTTCCTCAGTCTGAGAGCAGCCATACAAGCAGGAGTGTCATAGACCACATTGAGGAACAATGGGAGTGGGGGGGGGATGGGCCGCAAAGCCACATATAGGAATGAAGGTTTCTGCATCCTCCTTGCACAAGGGCATTTATGTGTTTGTGTTGTTTTCTCCAGCAGAAACTGGAACAGTTCTTCCACAGTGCCATAGCAGCTGGTCCTTGCCTCCCTTCCACAATCATGGCTGACCATCCTATGTGCAAATGGTCTCCACAAAGCACCAGATTGCTTGAAATCAACTGAAGCATGTACGCAGGCCCAGGAGAATAGGACTGTCAGTCACATGTCCCAGACATGTGGTATGAGGATACTTTTAGGTTTTAAAATAGTATTGTGTTCAGTTATCAATGTGTAAAGTATAATCGTTATTTGAGTACAGTAAGAGAAAGTCAGCAGTATCTCCTTGATAACACACCTCAGATATATCTCTCAGGTTGTACCTTCCACATGGGACATGTGCTGTTTCTAAAACACTTCCACTAAACACCATAGAAGCTTTCAGTGTGGAGGCTTCATTTATTATTGAACTCCCTTATGGAGCATGGTATAAATGGCTACTTGTCAGTTCACTGCCTGTTTATTCTCCTTAATCCCTTCTGCCACCATGAGTCATTTTAACATCCTACAGGATGGAGAGGATCAAGTCACAGTGCTGTGTGGCATTGCCATACAGTTCTCTATTCAATATTTTGATGCTTTCATGGCCCCAAATTGTTTAACAGATTCATTTTTTTTCACAGTCCTGACTTCAAAATAGAATAAAAAAACCTAGAGCCAAGACCAGGATTGCTAATTCATTCATTTGGGGGTGAGGTGTGCACATCTGGGGATTTCTTAAACTTCATGATTGTACTTAAAAGTGAGGCACATCAGTTTAAATATGCATTCCTCTAAGTTCACTGTATATGCATGAACATTCTCGATGATTTACCCATGTCTATTAGGTCATATCTCCTAATATTCTTGGCATATCTTATTTAAAATCGGTTTCCTATTTTGCTTCTTTACTATTATATGAATTCTTTGAGTAACTATTTAACAAGACAAATAGATTCTTATGAAACTGTATTAATTAAATACTTTGTCAGAGATATCTGGAGTATGGCAACTCTGATACCTGAATTCCTGCTTGTTCTTGTAATCTGAAGCTCAACCAGAGAAAGAGAAATTCAATCAAGTCATTATGTAATATGCATAACACCGATATAAGGCACAAAAGAAAAAAAAATCAATGTGAAGTCAATGAACTCTTCCATTAAAAAGTTTCCTATACTCATTAGAAGCAGGGATGGTCAGGCAGAAAGAGTGGAATATTTTCATCTGATAGTATATTTATAGGGAATATAGAGAATCACAGAGCCAAGTCTATCTAAAATGTGAGCAGATAATGAGCAAAGAACTTCAAAGGATGTGATGAAGGCCCCTGAGACCCAGTATAATGAGATAGGTAACCTATGCATTCAGCATATCTAGAAGACATTTTAAGTTGTTTGGCTGAAGGAATGCAGGGAAGGGATTCAAAAACAGTATGGCAGCTGTAGCCACCATTTCTGGTGACAATAGATGCCATCAAGGAAATAACTGTTGCATGAAAGCCAGAATGGCGGTGGAAGACAAAGTGCTCATACTTTTGATACCCAATATTAACTAGAGAAGTTCAGGAAACTCAGAGTGTGGTTTCCTTGTGATGAAAAGCAATAAGGGACATTTGGTACAGCCATGGTCAAGTTTCTTCATGTTAAGACAGTGCTGGAAGCAGGAGCTACCAAGAGTGTGACAGGCGTGGGGGATTCCAGTGCAGTGGTGCCAGTGGCTGAGGAGGTGAGCTAAGATGTTGGCAGTGGAGATGGCGGGTAAAGCTTGTATTTGAAATATATGCAAGAGGAAGACAGAGGCAGCAGGTTCTGTCTTCAATGTAGGGAAAGATGGACATTATTGCTACATGTGATAGCACGTCACTGCAGAGTTTTGTTTAGAGTTGGAAACGCCATGCTCTTTAGATAAATTGAATGGGTGAGATGTTGATGTCAAGGGAAGCTGTTAAAGGTGTAAGCAGTGAGAACCAGTGTGTTAAGGTAAACAACACAACAGGCAAGTTAAACAACCCCAAACAAGTCACGGACTATGTAATGCTTCACGTCTGTCTGTCTGTCTGTCTGTCTGTCGATCGATCGATCGATCGATCGATCGATCGATCGATCTATCTATCTATCTATCTATCTATCTATCTATCTATCTATCTATCTATCTATCTATCTATCTATCTATCTATCTATCCATCTATGTGTTTATGCATGTATGCACATGTGGAAGTCAGGTGACAGCTTGTGGGAGCCGGCATCCTATTTCATAGTGGTGTTCCAGGGACTCAAGTGTCTTCCGGCTTGACACAGCAACTTTAGCCATTGAGCCATCTTGTCAGACACATTACTGATGGTTTAATATTGCTTCCTGACTATTTTCTTAGTGCTATTGTTTGTAAGCCCAGAACTAACAGGTGATTTATGAAGCTAGCATGCTTGGTTGGTTTTAGCTTGAACTTAGATGCATGGAGACCAAGACCTTTGATCATGTGCCCTTAAATCTCAGCTTCCTTATTATGATAGTATTTATCAGAAGCCAGGCATGTATTTTTAAGTCTGTGTATTGAGTACATCACTACCTAAAACTACTTGGTATTAATTTCCCTTTGCTACCGTATTGAAATGGTATGTATGTTACTGAGAAGTAATTTTCCAGAAGTCTATGAAGAGTCTATAAGACATTAGGCAGGAAGCCAGCCAGTTTTAGGACATGAGAGCCTCCCATGTCACTTCTGTTTTATAACTTTTTTCATTAACTATCTGAATCTCACTGCTGAAGTCCAGTTAATCCTTACCAATAAAGTTTTACTCATTGTTCCATGTCAGGATTTGTGCTCAGTTCAGAAGAAAGCTGACCCAGACTTTCAATGACCAAAATGAAAGGAAACACATGAAAGAGCACAGCTTATACTGTAGTCATCACTTCAAGTGAGTCAGGTGCATTTGATAGTAAAATTTACTTATGGGGGACGGATAATGCTTCCCCTATAAAATTTTAATATAAGATATTTCAAATCAATTAAAGCTCAATTACTGTAAATAACAACAGAGTTTGGAAGGAAAACAGTATCTTGCGATGAATAGTTTCCTTGATCCTCCAAACTATATTTTTTTCTATTATTACATTTTGCAAACGCATAGGTAATATGTATCCATCCTCCACAGTTTGTTAATTCTTATTCTATGTTCTAGTGCATGGCCTTTTTCTTCATATAAGCAAAATGCCAAATCTGTTGCTTTCAAATTTTGTGTGAAAGGAGCTCAGAAGTAACAATCTTATCCCAACAGTATGTGGAAAACTAGATAGAAGGGGGAAAGGTCTATGCTGTTGGAATTTACAATTCTAACTAGCCCACATAAAAGACACACAATCCAGGTATTTTAATATAAGTCAAATACTTAGATTGGTCCCATCAGTCTTCTCTCTCTCTCTCTCTCTCTCTCTCTCTCTCTCTCTCTCTCTCTCTCTCTCTCTCTCTCTCTCTCCATGCCACCCCTTCTTGAGCCTTCAGTCTCATCTTTCTCCCTTCAACACCCAATCACAGGCTCTACTCTTTTATTGAATAGTTAAATTGGGGAGAAGGTTTATATGGCATCATTTTATTACATGATGATCGGCTCACAGCAGCCACTACATGATGAGAAACCAGTATTTACCATTAGAATACAAGCAACATCACACCAACCCACTACAGGTATTTTTTCAAAATATCAGAGGACCTAGGACATCTTTCTTACTTCAAAACAGGACAGAACAAATATTAATAAATGGATACACAGCTTGTCAGAGCTGAACCTGAATGGAACCTGCTTTGAGGACAAATAGGTGGGGCAGGAAAATATTTCCACTGCATCAGATATTGAAGACCCAGAGGGGGAAATCTGCTAGGACTGGGAGAATTATAAAGGTCATTATGGCTTAGCCCAGCATTCTCTTTTCTTATTAAGTCCTACTCTCAGAGCCTGACCCATTGTGGGCATTTACACAGATTAGCTAATATGGGCAGAGTGAGTTCTCTTATCCCAGATTATTGTAGCTACCCAATGGCATCCAATAAAGCCATGAAAGCTGAGAAATATTTGTGAATTTCACAATTCCAATGTGTGAGTTATAGCTCATTAAAATGATTGAGGCCTAATTGTAGGACAGTAGAATACCCTCTACAAACACACACACACACACACACACACACACACACACACACACACACACACAGAGAGAGAGAGAGAGAGAGAGAGAGAGAGAGAGAGAGAGAGAGAGAGAGAGACTCACACAGACAGACAGAAGACTGATAGACAGATATAAACATAGATACACAGAGACACACACACATTTACACAGACACACATGTGCATACACACACAGAGAGAAAAAGAGACAGACGGACAAATATACACAAAAAGACACACACAGATAGACAGATACAGACAGGACAGGACAGATAGAGACATCCACACATACAAACACACACATACACCACATTCCTAAAGACCTATTTGGAACCCTTATTTAACATGCTGTATGTCAAAATAAAAGAATCCTCCCTGACATACTGAAGGACAAAAGGTACTTTACAGCAACCAAGTAAGAATCAGAGCTAGACATGGCCAGAAGGTGGGGATTATCAGGCTGGGATGTTATCTATGAATATGTACTAAAAAAACTTAACGGAAAAATAAATTAGTGTCCAAGAACAGATAAGCAATTGAGTAGAGCTGGAAATGCTACAGGTTAGAAAGAAGTACTGGTAGACTCATACTGTGAGAGAAATAAAGATGAGGTCTGGTGGATTCTTTACCTGACTAGATATATCTGAGGAGAGATTCTATAGTATGATAATTTATATATACATATATATATATATATATTGTACACTCATATACGTATACATATGTGTGTATGTATGTATGTATGTATGTATGTACATATATAAATTTTGAAAACTGAAACCAGAGGGAGAAATAAGGTCTAAGAACCGTGGAATATAATGACATACACACATATACACATTACACATATATGCATACATACACACATTACACACATATATATGCACACACATCACACACATACACACACTCACACACATACATGCACATACACACATATGCCATACACACATCACACATGCATACACACATCACACACTCTCTCTGTCTCTGTCTGTCTCTTTCTTATATACATACATACACACACACACACACACACACACACACACACCTGGGTATATCTCTGATATAGTTTCTATATGGGAATATTTGCATTAGGCATACCCTCCCAAAATGTGGATGATACCATTCCATTGGCTGAGGTCCATTGGCTGGACTGAATATTAAGACTAACATGTGCTGTATGCCAACACCCTCAACCTCTTGTCAGTCTGCCTTTTCCACCATGAAGGACAGTGTTTTCAACCTATAAGTGAAATAAACCCTTATTACCTTAAGTTGCATATATAAGAGCATTTTGTCAATGCAATGAAAACAAAAAACCAACAAAAAGCTTAATGCAGCACCAAACTTGGCAAAAGTCTAAACAAAACTATAAAGAAAATCAAAGAGGTTTGCTTTCACAATTGGAACATACAACACCATTCCATGAGAAATAGGCAGATCTGAGATATAAGCTGCATACATAACATATACAATAGAGTAGTTAAATCCCAAAATCACTACCATAGAGACCTGGTAAAAAGGGAGGTCACTGAACACTCTAGCTGGCTGCTTCCGGACATGGAAAATTCTAGGACAACTTTGGAAGAGAGTTTGGCAGTTTTGTTCAAGACAAGGTAGATAAAGTAGTACTGAAACTATACATCATGGTGTTCAGCCAAAACTTCATTAGGGTGAGCTGACACCTCCACTGTTCCCTGTCCTGTTGAAGTCAACCACCTAAGTGTGAAGCAGAAATATTTTTAAGATGTTATCTTGTATAAATTTAATAAATGTTATTGTATGTAACACTTGACACAAAGAAATATGTATTTCTTTGAAGGTCATCTCTGATAAAAGTACATGATGTCATGTAAAAAGGAATACCACTGGTTTTATTCCTTCAAAATAAAGACAAAGGAAAAAATGTCTACAAAAGACACAACTGGTAGAGAAAATCCTTAATAAAATACAGAATATGCAGAATATTAACAAGAACAATTAAATTAAAAATATTTTTTTCAGTTTGAATAGAAAAAAATTAAATTATTCTCCATAAAGGCACATTTAAAGTAGAATAATTTGGACTTGTTTTAAATTAAGATGACAGAAAATTCTGTCAGAATAGATGCAGGAGAGATAGACAAGGCTTGTGTTCATGTTTGAATTTTATAGAAAATAGGATTATTCAAGGTGTATAGTTATGTAGTGGAAGTTTAATAATTGTTAGTTTCAAGCTACAATGCTACAGACCATTTAATAAGTTTACATACCTAACATTAAAATGAATGATAATATTAAAATGAATGATTACTAATGTCAGAGGAAATTTTGGCAAAGGCCTCAGAGTAGAATCTTTCTACAACCAGTCTTGAGGGGGAAGTTACATAAAAAGAACATGTGTATACTGGGTGGGATGCTGAACAAAGATAACTTCACCTATACATTAAAGTCTTCATTATAAGAGCTATGCAGAAATAGGGTTTTTTTTTTTAAAACTTCATTACTTTATTTGCTGTTCAGTGGAGTCAAAGTTATATCCAGGTTGAATCTGCTAACTACCTTTAACAAACATTTTCTTTGTATCTTTACTCTGACATCTTGGGGGTGTACAAACATACATGGGGCACTTGCCAAAACTGACCATATGCCAGACCCATGAAATGTCAAAGGTGAGAGGGAAGGTGTTGTGATGTAGGATCCACTGTCTAAGCATGTAACAGGGAAGTTCTCAAGTTAACTCTCGATTTTTCCTGACTTACAAAATAGCTGTTGATCAGAAAGGAGAGGAAAGTGAAAAAGTTATGATCTGAATTATAAGTGGATGTGTTTTATATCTAAGATTTTAGTGTCATCTTAAGTGCATGTGTGGGAAAAGGTGAGGCTGAGAGTCAAGGGTCATGATTAAATAAGATAAAATGTGAACAATTACTTAAGCAAAAGAGAATGGAACAAATAAATATTAAATGAATTAAAAGTGGATATAGCTAAATAGAAGTCAAATCAAGCCATTGAAAAGGACAAGATGATAGTTTAGTTTTCTCAAAAAGACTGGTCTGCATAGAGAAGAGGTGTTAAGAGCAAACACCAGCAATGGAATGAGTCACCATTAAAGAATCTATAAACATTTTAAAGGTGCTTAGAAAATTAAACACCTAGCCGGGCAGTGGTGGTGCACACCTTTAAATCCCAGCACTTGGGAGGCAGAGGCAGGTGGATTTCTGAGTTCGAAGTCAGCCTGGTCTACAGAGTGAGTTCCAGGACAGCCAGGGCTACACAGAGAAAACCTGTCTCGAAAAAAAAAAATTAAAAGAAAGAAAGAAAGAAAGAAAGAAAGAAAGAAAGAAAGAAAGAAAGAAAGAAAGAAAGAAAGAAAATTAAACACCTTAAATTATTCCATTATAGGAGAGAGCCTAGAATTCGGCTTCAGTTCGGGAAAAAAAACACACACACACACACATTTTTCTGAAACTTGAAGTTCTAGAAAACATAACATATAATCTTAAACTTTTAGAGATATAGAACAAAATTAATGGGAAGCATCAGTCACTGAGCATTATTTATCTGCTCCCACTCTAAGCAGAGCTGTGAGACAAGGTGAGTGTACAGCCTTGCTGTGTATTGTACACGAAGACTAGGGTACTAATTAATGGGTGGCAAGCCTTGAACTAGATGAACTATGGACTCAGATACATGTGACCATTTTGAACCCCCCAAATTCCCATGATTCCTGCAGGATAGAAGCAGCTTTTCCTCTCCTATCTGATACAGTTTTGTCTCTATTTTTTCCTACTTATATTTCTTTTCTTTTGAGGTGTGTAAAGGCATTAAACAACTCATATGCAGTTGCTTACAAGAGAGGTGTTCTCCTGGTGTATTTACTACTATCTCTTTGACTTCAAACTTCAAATCAGGTAGAATCCCCAGAGAGAAGCACATTAAATAATTTCAAGATTTCAAACAATTATATTGGAGATTTAAGACATATGTGGAGTTAATGGTGAGGCTGAAGAGTTAGAGTACACAGTTGGATCTTACCAAGTGGATGGATGAGTGATCATATTTGACATTCTGTGGATTCTGTGCTTAACTTAATCCTATTGTGGCTGATGGAAATGAAGTTCCATCATATGAATTCACAAAACCAACTACAGCTCTTTTGCATTCTAGAAATGGAGACATAAGTTCTTTCTTGATATATGTATCTTTTATTAAGCAATCAGTCTTTAATAGTTTAATGCCTTATGGAAAAACATGGGTGGTGTTTTTACACCCACCTTTTGTATTTTAGCATTTTTGCATGGGATCTTTGCTGGAAAACTGAACATGTTATGTGTTAGGGGTGTGTGTCTCATTTTGACATATTTTTGTGAGAATCATTATGCTATTGACAGTTACATCATTTTAAGAGGAGAAGTGAATTTGGCTTTGATATAGCTAGAAGTGTAAGAAGAACAAAGAATGAGAAAGCCGGCTGCAGTAGGAGGATAGCCAGGGGTGGAAAAAATGTGGCAGGTTCTTTACTTCCTTGATGTCAGGTTCAGTGTTTTTTTCCAGGTGAAGGAGATGTTGACAGCTTTGGCTCCCTATGATGAGCTTGACCCAAGAAGGAAGTGATAGGGATAGTTGCCACAGAGAGCTGTGGCTTTCCAACCTTGGTCTTGTGTCAGTCAATGGATGCACATGTCATCAGGTATCCAACTGAAACTGTGTTACTGAATTGTCACAATTTTAAATGATTCTGCACCTCTAATTAGGTAATAATTTTTAATCTCTAGAAATGTATGTTTTTCACAAAAATATTGGTTTTGTCTTTGTTATTTTCTGTAGGTCAGTATTCAGTATGGAATGAATAGTGTTTTCCTCCATTCTGTACTTTGTTAGGAAATCTGGTGGCCTCTGTCCTATTTTGTAATAGTATTATTCTTAATGAACTTCTAATTTTATTTTGTGTTAACAGAAAATTCTAAAGACAATGAAAATCTCCATGCTCATTTACCTCACTTCCTCATTAGTCCATATATCACCTATACTGTGTTGCAAGTGTAAGAGCTAATGTGGTGCACTGAAATTGCCACATGGCACACTGGAATGTCACATGGCACTCTGGAATGTCACATGGCACACTGGAATGTCACATGGCACTCTGGAATGTCACATGGCACAATGGAATTGCTACATGACACAGTGGCATGTCTCATGGCATTGTATTTGGAAGAACTGAAAGTCAGAATCCATCTTTTGATACGGAAGTTTACAATTTGCCTCCTTCCAAGTACTTTAAGTCTTACAAAGATTGAAACACTTTTTCTGCCACATGTGGATGAAGAATCTTTTCAGTCCTGATATAAGGGTAAGTAATATTAAAATTTTAATTTCATTAATTTTAGAATAAAGATTCATTCCTTTGAAGTACATATAGATAAAGATATTTTACTTGCTTATCTAAGAAATCATTTACAAAATCTATTTTTCAAGTGCATTATGCTTTCAGTATTTTAATATATTTTGCTTTGTTATAAATACTGGTTCCAAAAGTTTTTTTATTTTAACATGCATTCAGTTTTTGGCGTGGTTAAGGTTCCATACGTTTAGTTATAAATATGTTTAGTTATAAACATATTGTCAAATTAATTTTTTATACTATGACAAAGATTGTCAGAAATATTTACAGAATCCAGTTATGATTTTATGAACATAAACCTTTCAAAAGTTTTGTATTTAAATCTTTAATGAAACAGAATTGTAAGGACCGAGTTTGATGCTTGTGTTCTTCTCTAATCTTATGTGGTTTTTTAAAATTATATTTTAGTTGTTTCTCATTAATAAATACTATATAATTCTGTAGAAAACAGACCCAGTGGAACATATTTTTCTTCATCTGGAAATCATACAAGAGTGCATCTGCCTAAAACACTTATGAATAAATCTAAATTAATAAAAATATTAAAATGATTTCATATAAGAGAAATGTTAAAAGTTTATATATATAAAAATACTTGATTTCAATATTAAGTATGGTATCTTGTGGGTGATGGAGCTAATTTTTAGCTACTATTTATGAAGGAAAACAAGACTTCTCAGAGTAATTGGTAAACTGTTGACAACATCATGACCAAATATATATATATATATATATATATATATACAGATATATATACATATAAATATTTTATATAAATTTATATTATATAGGAGTATACATATACATATTTGAGTATGCATATAACTTTGCATATATACTTACATAACCAAACCTGTTAAATAAATACAAAAACATTACCATACTTAAGACTCTATTCCAATTAAATTTTGCTTTCTAATGAATATTTCTTGAATTTCATAGCTTCATTTTTTCCTGAGAGATTACAAGTACCTTGACCTCACCTGACATTTCGGGGATGGCTTTAGACAATATGAGATGCCTATGAATTATAACTAGATTATTCTATACAAGTTGTGCTGGACAATTTTCATCTCTGTTTTATAAATGTCTTCCATTTTCATTGAGAGAACCTAAAGATTGGGGGTTGTGGGGTGTAGTTGATTGAAAAGGGCATTTTAGATCATGTTTTTGGGTTAGATGCTATTTTTTTATTGCTAATATGCTGCAAATGTAAACCACAGCACTCCATCAGGCTATGACTTCCTCACACAGTGAGCATCAGGGAGTTTGGGACTATGTTTTCTGCACATCAGTACCCCATATGCCTGAAGAATGTCTCTAGAGTCTGGTAGCAATTTTGAGTCTCCTGACAGGTTGTTTGGTGTCTTTTGTAGGAATAGCCTGGGGTTGTAACTAGAAGAATAGGGAGATTGTATCAACTAAGAAATACAAGCCTAAATGAAATAACTGGATTTGGGAACAGTTTCTTGAAAAGTAACAGTTTCAGGAGAGAGAGAGAGAGAGAGAGAGAGAGAGAGAGAGAGAGAGAGAGACAGAGACAGACAGAGAGACAGAGACAGACAGAGAGACATAAACAGAGAGAGAGACAGAGAGACAGACAGAGAAAGAGACAGAGAGAGAGAGAGGGAGGGAGAGAATATGGAATGCATAGAAACCCAAAAGAAAGTTTGGATGGATGTTCATTAAATTCAACTAGAAAACACACTGTCACTTTTCAAATAACATAGAAATATTTTTAAAAAAATTCAATTGAAGAACCGTGAATACAGATATAAAAGGCTATCATTGTCACTATTGATCATGGCAGACAAATTAGTATTCCAAGCATCACAGCAGTTACCATTCCATGTTCTCCCCTCCCACTGAGCAGCTTGAATTCAAAGTGTCACACCACACTTTCTCTGCCATGTTTAACAGAAACAATGCTGCATTCTTGCTATATCTGGATGATGTTGGTGTGTGATATTCAGCGATATTAAATCTATGGAGTCCTTGGCCAATTGAGTCGCTATCTTGTTTAAAGTTGGATTTCCAGTGATAGCTGTACATGAGGGCATGCGATATTTGCTTATGGATTACTTGTGCCTGAAAGGGAAATCGGGGGAGAAAACAAAGGTCATTTGCTTTCCATGAAGCCCCAGAGCATTAATGTTGAGACTTGTGTGGCTGATCTTCAAGGTCATCAACAGGGGTGTGGCTATAATATTACCAAAAGGTTTACAAATTTCTTTGAGAGGGCTGGTCTTCCATCATAAATGTTAGCTCAAAACTAACTCCATCACCTGCTAGATATTATATAAAATCAAATTTTCTTAATTAAACATTTATAAATGCATATATATAAAAGAATATCACTTACTTTCCTATGAAGATTTTACAGACTAGTTTTTCTTGTTCTGGTCACTGACAGACTGACCATGCCATTTGGTGATGGCATGCCCTCTGAGAGTGCACTATGCTAAGTCCCACAAGTCATAGATTGTGAATTATCATTAAGCAACTTGTAACTACATTTGTTTACATTACTTTGCTTTGACTCTAAAAGACTAGATATTGCATAGCTTTCTTCAGTATCATGTTGTCTTCAGTGCGTCCAACACAATATAACATAGAGAAAGCATATAGTCAGTATTATTATTTGCTTCCAATGGAAATCTTGGTCATTTCTTCCTGTTTTCAGCTTTTAATGAAAACATTTAAGCACAGTACTCTAAAGCCTGATATACTATAATCTCAGTAATCTTTATTAACGTGAAATAGTGGGATGATATTTGCACAGAACATTCATTCTTGGAGACAGAGCTAAGGAACCATACCAGGCAGCTCTGACTCTGACTCTCTGTCTGTCTCTGTCTGTCTCTGTCTCTGTCTCTGTCTCTGTCTCTCTCTCTCTCTCTCTCTCTCTCTCTCTCTCCAGGAGCCTACTCAGTGTCTTTCACCAAATCTCTAGGGATTTTTCTCTTTAGTTATTTTATTCTTATCACATAAGTAAGTCTGTTAAGAAGAATTCATAAAACCAATTGTAATAGCAGCAATGTTATTCAGAGCATCTAGTGAACATCAATAATTCCAACACTATGGAGTCTGAGGCAGGAGTAAACAGATTTCTAGGTAGCCAGGGTCCCCTAGTTAAGGAAAGACCTTAACTTTCCATTCTTTCTACAGGTAACTAAACATTTCCAGGAACTGACTATAGAAATAGGTTTGAAAAACAAACACTGAGAAGTAAGACTAAAAAGAACTAAATAAAAGCAATTCCAATATGCACTAGCTGTTTCAAATAATAAGTCATTTTACTTTAACATGGGAGTAAAATAAAATTTATTTCTATAATATGCAATAACATTATATTTGTTGGTCTTCAATAATGGTAGTTACTTTTAAGTTCAAAATTTATTCATTAACAAATGGATATTTGTTAAATGCTGATTTTGATGTATATTACTATTCCATTTTATTTGTAATTATGTTAGTAAAAAATATGACTGAACTATACCCTGAAACATTGAATTTAAAAAAAATATAATATAGCTGAGAATAATGTTCCCAATTAAAAAAATTATATCAGGTTAAAAAAACACTTGATATTTTTTCTAATGAATTTATAGATTACTCATTTGAAAAAAAATGAGAATATATGTAAGTGCTATGTACTAGAATTTTAAATTTGAGAAAAGTTCCCAATGGGTAGCATAAAATAAGGATCAAAAGTTAGGTCAGGTAAAACACATTTAAAATTCTAAAGGAATAAAACTGTATTTAAACTCAGAAAATGCAAACTGAGAAACATTAAATAAAACACAATATGAGGAATCCATTTTGAGAATGTGGTCAATCTAAGAAAGTAAATTTAGGATTGTTATGCATTATGACATTGATGTAGGTTTGCAATCCTGATTAGCTATTTAGTTTTAAAGACAAAAGTTTATAAAGATTTTTTTCTCCTTGATGCCTGGCTTAAATGGACATCAGAATTTTAATACATACCTCAACATTGCTACAAACATTTCCATGAAAAAAACAATCACTTATTTGTTAAAAAGTATGAGATCCTTGCATACCAACACCAGAGGCACAGTAAGTCCCCAAGAATGGGAGATCTGGTTAATCTGAACAAAATAATAACTCAGAAAACAAACAAAAGTAAACTCAGAGTTATTGTATATAGTTTACTGCTATTCAGAAATAAGTCTTCACTAAACTATTCAGAGGAATTATCTAGGAAATTTTTTTGTTGAATTGCTTTAAAATGAATATATAAAAATATCTAAATATTCATAGATCCAGCTAAAAATTAATCACTTACAAATTCAGTATCTGATGAGATGTGTGCTGATATGGAATGTCTGCTTACTTAAATTTCAATGCTTGTAGGAGGGTAGAAACTATCAGACTTTGTAGTGAAACAATAAATTCATTTCTTTACTGGGAGCCAGTTCAGTGGTCATTACTAGAGTGTCTGGATTTAGTGTTAAGTAGATGTTCATCAAACATTTTCTACAAAGGTTAGTTAGCACTTGGCTGATGTTTGTTCCATGCTTGTGACATGAATGAAGTAACAAGTTAGTACATGCATGAAGAGAGATCCAGGTGCCTATTTACAGCTACATTCCAGGGGTATAGGTGGGGGACCACTTCAGGCATAGTTTATATAAACCATAGTGCATTGTGCTGCATATGAAAGAAATGCAATTTCTGACACCAAAGAGCATAAACATCTAAGCAGACAAAGAGTGTGGGATGAGTCAGATGATATGCACATAACTCAGTTAGTGAGCACTGCATTAAAAAAAAAAAAACCCAGAAAAAAACAGACTGCCAAGCAGGGTACACGGTGGATCCCCTTCAGTGGTTAGATAAGAGCCTGATTCTAGTCATCAGGATGTCTAAGAAGAATTGCATGAAATAGTGTAGAACCTACAACAGGAAAGGCAGGAAACTAAGGAATTTACAACAGGTGGGGGTGCCTGGGAGAAGAAGGGGATATTCTGGTAAACAGAACTGGGCAAGAGTAGTAGGCTCTTTATCTTTAGAGTACAGAAACTTGGGCAAACAGCCACGAGGCCAGTCTCAATCTAAGTGATAGCCAAGAATGAAACACCATTTGGAGAAGACTGGAGGAGTGTTTGAAGTCAAGGTTGTCTTACTGATGCCTGTGATTCTTCCATATATCTGTAAGGCATGTCCACTCATGCCAAAAGGACCAAATTTCATTCTTCCTAATGTATCTCATGATATTCTTATGAACTAAGGAGTATTTCCCCAAACCATGAATCTAAAAGTATTAATCCAATTAATTCTAACCCAATTTAATCAATTAATCAAATTAAATTAATTTTTAATCAATTCATCCAACTAATTGGACTTTTAATTTTAAATATCACTATCTATATGCCTTTCTGAACATTTATATTGAAAACAAACACATCTCAGTGTCAAAGGTAAACATGGCTCCTCAAAATACAGCAATAATTCACATTTGATTAATTTTTTTATCATGCCCATTATGGCCATTTACAAAAAAGTCTTTGCTTCCATATTGCTTAACTATCTTAATATGAATGCACTTGTAAATCCTTTGTTACAGTACAGAAAAGCCCAGTGCAATTTAGTTTTGACATCACAGATGCATGAGATTGGATGGAATGTAATATCCACATAAAATCTTGCTGATTTTTATCCAATCATATATAATAATGATTTACAAGAGAAATTTTAAGAGTAATTCCAAAATTGCTCCCATGAAATTTCACAAATGTATCATAAGTATGTTAACACTGTGTTACTAACTGAAAGATAAACAACCAATATTATAACGGTTATAAACAGAGATTCAGATGAATGTTCTTTTACGTCAAATTTCAAAAAAAAAGAAGACAGATTTTTCTTTCTGTTTACACAATTCCAAGTAAAAGCTGCCTAGGAGAAATTAAGTATATACATATCCCACTGTGTCGCTTATTTTGCACTGCAATAAATGGTTTCAAAACTAACTTTCCTTAGAGTTGAGTCCTTTCAATTTCTTAACACTTGCCAACACACACACACACACACACACACACACACACACACACACACATTCATGCACAAATTAGTAGATAAAGGAAGAAGGAGGAGAAATGAAATGCAACTGTGTGCCTGTCAACAAGTTCTCTCACAATCAAGATCAATAAACAAAACCATAAGGCTGCAGAAGAAGCCCTCCCCTCCTCCAATTTATAGATGAGTAGAATCAATGCTTCAGAAAATTTCCCTGGAGGACACAGGGTGGAATTTGAAACTGTAAAAGGAGCAATGAAAATGAGCAGAGCAGATGGAAGCTATTAAATCAGAATAACATTGCCTCTCACAGAGACACGAATCAAATGTCATGAACTTCGGTTATTGACAACACAGGCCGGCAGCAGTTGTCTTTGGACTTTAAAAATATATTTGAAGCAACGCTGCACTATAAATAGTCATAAATTCTGCCTCAGCAAAGTTTCATGCACCTGGTAGGTATATAATAAAGGATTTTTTAATGAAGTTTATTCTAATTTTATTAGACTCCTATGTCTACACATGTTGAAAAAGAAAGATTGACAAGAGAGTCACTATATGTTTCTATGTCATAAACTCACAGAAATCCTCAAATGGGAAATGTTTAAGATACAGAAATTATCTATGTGAACTCAGTTTCCATAAATTAAAAGAAAAGCATTTGATGCTTTAAGGTATTCCATATATTTATATATATATTGTTTTTTCGAGACAGGGTTTCTCTGTATAGCCCTGGCTATCCTGGAACTCACTTTGTAGACCAGGCTGGCCTCGAACTCAGAAATCCGCCTTCCTCTGCCTCCCAAGTGCTGGGATTAAAGGTGTGCGCCACCACTGCCCGGCTTATCATATTCTATCAGACATAATCAAAAGTTCTTGACAAATGCTTTCCCCCTGAATTCTCTCCTTAACCCCCTATATCCTTGATTGAGACTTTTAATGCCTTAAAAGGCAAATATTGAGGAATTTGCAAATGAGCTTCTTCAAATGGAGCTCAGGGGTGTGCAGGTTATTTTGATGTACCTGCTTGGTCTCTTACAACTATCATGTGTTCTCTTGATCTCCAATAGCCCAGCTGTTGGTGCACATGTGAGCATAGATAACGGTCTATCATCTCTTTGCCTGACTAAAAATGCAGAAATGATACCACAGAATTATGCAATTAAATTTCTTGATAAAGGAGGAGAAAGTGAATGGAAAGGTGATAAGAAGACCAGAGACTGAGATTGGAAAAGGCTGTCTCATTACCTCATTGGTTTTAATTAAAGTTAACATCTTCAAATAGAGACTTTGATTCTCTTTTGCCTCTTAATGTTTCTGTTGCTTTACAAAGAGAAAAACATTATGCAAGAAGATATTGCTAGAGTACCACTTAATTCCTGAAAATCTCTCTCTCTCTCTCTCTCTCTCTCTCTCTCTCTCTCTCTCTCTCTCTCTCTCTCACACACACACACACACACACACACACACACACACACACACACCTGAGACTGTTTAGAGGAAATGACTCATGTTTAATTATCTCCAAGGTAACTTTTTATACCTGCACATACAGACCCACAAACAGACACCCCCCACACACACACATACACACACAAACTTGGCTTTGTTGTAATTCACAGCTTAGCATGTGCTTCAGGTTCTGTGAAAAAATCGTGGATCTTACAAGTACTGATAAATCTTTGTCGCTCCAGATATTAAAAATGACTAAGGTCTAATCTGAAGCGACAGTGTATTTTAACTTATAGAAAGCAATTGCTAACTACTCAGGACTGAAACTCACTATCTTCCTATTTTTATCCCTAAATTCTGTGAAAGTTGACTCCCTCCTATATTCTCTCTGCCCAGTGCTTTCCATAAGTGTTTGCTAGACATCTTGGTTATGGAAGTAAGCTTAGATATTTCTTCATTCCCTCTTATTGAAATCACAAAATCTTTATCTCTATTTGCAGGTGGTCAGTGAATTTCCTAAATGGGTTCAATTTGCCAGCTAATCAATTAAGTTATAACTTTACATTTCCATGGAATACAGAGTTCATGAAAACTTATCAAGGGGGCACTGGTAAACTCATTGTCACCATTTTTAATGTTTTGGATCTTTTATGGTTATATGAGCTCATAATTTGATATAAAAGATGAAGTTCATATTAGACTTACTTTTTCACCTAGGTTTTTGTAATTCTCTTGTTCATTATCTTAATGTTTAAGGATTGATATAATTTCAGATATTCATACTACTGAATATTGAAACATTGATGGACTTAGGAGAAATACAGAAATTAATATTTGTGAAAAAAAAGAATGACTTTAAAATTAAGGTTTGGGTTACCTTTAAGCAACTTCTCTCCTTTGTTCATTCATCAATATATAATTTCAGTGGGCCTGGGACTGGCATTCTTGTAATGACACTCGAGAGGGCAAGGGACTGCCTGTGTGGTGATAGAGATATATGCAATGAGCAACAGGCATATCAGATCCATGCCAAGCATGAGGAGACAGTGTTCCTGGAGAAAGATTAGCATAGATACACAGAAGCAGAAGACTGGCATGAGTCTTTACTGGAGTTTCCTGGTAGGAACTGTTTTAACGAGGAAGGGCCAGCTATTCCAAACCTGCTGATAAACTAGGTGCAACAACTCAGAAAAGTCACTTTACATAATCAGTAAGCAGAGAGAGAGAGAGAGAGAGAGAGAGAGAGAGAGAGAGAGAGAGAGAGAGAGAGAGAGAGAGAGACAGAGACAGACAGAGACAGACAAAGACAGACAAGTGACAGAGACAGAGACAGATACAGACAGACAGAGAGATAGACATATAGAGAATGAGACACAGAAAGAGACAGAGACACAGAGACAGATATAGGGATTCATAGAGACAGAGAGAGATGCAGAGACAGACAGACACACACACACAGAGCTATCACTACAGGGAATAGTGATAGATAAATAGATAGATAGATAGATAGATAGATAGATAGATAGATAGATAGATAGATAGATAGATAGATAGATAGATAGAATGCTCTTAGAGTAGGTTTCTGTGGATAAAGTCAGTCTATTGCTGCAGGGAAGGTAGGCATTGTGGTAGGAGCAGAGACAGAATGAATGCTTCTGTCCTGCTCTCTTTCTGCTTACTTCCATTGTATCAGTCTTGTGACCCCAGCCTATTGTATGATACTTCCCATGTTCAGGATGAGCACTCCTCATTTACTACCTCTGTAAACACCCTGAAAACATGCCCAGGGGCATGTTACATGAGCACTTCAATTCCAATTAAGTTTACAATAAATATTAGCCATCCACATTCTACCCTTTATCAATTCAACAGCCAAGCACAAACTTTTGAATCATAGCATTCTGTACTTGGTCCTCAAAAACTCACAGCCAGCAATGTTACAAAATTCAATCAGTCCAACTCATGGTGTTTAACAGCTCTAATACTGTTCAAATTAGAAATGTTACCTCTAAGACAAATGCTTTTGAACACCTATTCATTTAGCATTTGTGTGTGTGTGTGTGTGTGTGTGTGTGAGAGAGAGAGAGAGAGAGAGAGAGAGAGAGAGAGAGAGAGAGAGAGAGAGAGAGAGAGAGAGGAAGAAGAAGAAGAAGAAGAAGAAGAAGAAGAAGAAGAAGAAGAAGAAGAAGAAGAAGAAGAAGAAGAAGAAGAAGAAGAAAAGGAGGAGGAGGAGGAGGAGGAGGGGGAGGGGGAGGGGGAGAGGGAGAGAGAGAATATGTATAAGCCAGGACAACTTTTGGGAGTCAATTCTCTTCCAAGGATAGAACTCTGGTTACCAGGTAAAGCAGAAACTCTCTTTACCTGCTAAGGCACTTTATCAGCCCAAGACAAATTATGAATTGTGAGTCTATGTAGTTAGAAAAAGGAACATATTTATACCTCTGATACACAAAGTACAGAATAACTATCCCATTCTCTAAAGATAACAACATAAAAATAGCAAGTAATGTCTAGACCAAATCAAGATTGAAACTGAGCAGGCCAAACACAGGACATGATTTTTGGCATCTGGGCCATGTGGTGGCATCATCTGGGTCTAACGGGCTTATTCAGTCCTCTCATTCAGTTCTGCATGTGGCCTCTCTCTCAGTTCAGCTCTACCCCATAACCTCAACTTTCCTCAGTGAACGTTCCATGGTACTGCTATCAGCAACATCCTCGGGTATCTGTTGCAACTTATGTTTCAGCATTGTGCATTTGGTGACTTCTCTAAATGGAGTCTCCTATCATCTAACACAACAGTGACACACATTTTCTGGCCACAACAACTTTAGGGAACCTTGGTACAAGAATTCATGGCCATATAACATTTGGAATTTGTATGCCTGAAAAACTACTCTCTTCTGATTGATACTGCCAGGTTCTGCTGTCAACTCAAGATGTAGTCTAGCCCCACTCTTCAGCAGCTTTTTGGTGGACAAGAAGAGACACTGTTCTAGGTGCTCATTTCTGAGTAAGTACTGTCATTTCAGCCTCTCTTCTTTGAATGGATTTCCATTTTGACAAGCAACATTCAACAGGTAGTTTTGTGATCTCAGAGCACATTTTCTCCATCCCTGTACCAAGGCACAGCTGCTTTGTATGCATCCACTTGGTTTCTACTTACAGCCATCTATGATTTCTCTAGCTCATGCCTCTAATATCTTCTAGAGTCTTCCAACAAACAAATCACCAATCACATAAATATCCCACATACTATCCCTCATAACTATTTCATGTGTTTGATATTTTTCTCATCGATGGCAAAAAAATACCTGAGAAAAAGGAAATATATACCAGGGAAGATTTAATGTGTTCGCTGTATGTATTGAGGGTGTTGGAGGTGCTGTCTTTCACAATGAGGGAGGCACAGTGGTAGGAGGGTGAGGCAGCTGTTTGCTTCACATCATACTTAAGAAGGAAAGAGAGAAAGAAAAAGAGAGACAGAGACTGACAGAGACAGTGAGAGAGAGAGAGGTGAGAGAGAGAGACAGGCAGAGACAGAGACAGACAGAGACAGTGGTAGAGAAACAGAGAGAGGGAGAGAGAGAGAGACTTCTTTTTCGCCTTTTTTATTCTGTCTAGGATTTAAGCTATAAGATGTCACCATACACATTCAATATGGATCTGTTGTACTCAGTTAAACTCCCCTGGAATTGCCCTCATGAACATACACAAATGTTTATGTTTCTAAATTCAGTCACAGATGTTCAGTAGTTGGAGCCTAGATGGCAGTGAGTAGTGGAAAGGGGAAGGGACTGGGGCTATCAAGTAGGACATGGATCATGAAAAGCAGAGTGAGTTGACAGTGCTGGCTTCCCCTGCTGAGAGCCAGGTTTTCAAGGAGGGTCATTACCCATTTCATACTTCACAGAAATGTGACTTAGATTATCAAGGTATTCTTATTACCACAGAGAAGATATAGGAGTAAGGAAGAAGCTGTATCAAGAGCATTCACAAAATGATGAACCCAGAAATGCTACTGAGAGAAAAGATGGAGCCAGGGGCAGGTATTAGAGAATTTGGTCTGTGAGGAGACCTAGGTAACACATCTACTTTCAAATCCCAAGCAACTCTGGGATGATACTAATATCTTTTACTTTCCTTCATATTGGTATTAAGTATCCAGTCATTTACAACAATTACAACTATTTGCTCTTATAGATTTCCCTGGGAAGTACTTGATATAGCAAAATGGATGCTATACATGCACATAGTTTGAAAAGCTAAATAATACAACAGATGCTTCAGAAAAAAAACCCAACAGCAGAAATCAGATCTGACGATTTTCTGGTTGGTCAAATTCTACTTAGGTTTCTGTGAACTCTTTTTCAAAGAAATTCTGCTCTGGCACTTGAGGATTCATGTCTATATTGTCTAGTTGTGTTAATAATCCTGCTAAGGCTGGAAGACAGAGACCTGGCCACCACACTGGAGCAGCCTTGCTTTATGAGTTGGTTTTTCTCAAGCACTACTTCTAGACCATATCACACAAGCACTGCCATCTACAGCCATCTTGTCTAGACATGTCTGGGATTCATTCCCTTTCTGCTGATGCTTCTTTTTGGTCATTTCGTACCACCATTTACTTTGCCACTCTTTATCTAATAATTTCCTCTTGCCAATGCTAGGTTCAGACCTGAATGCCATATCTTGCTGGATCCCCTTGCAGTGGTCCTTTAGTGGACCTTTTGAATAAAGTCAGCCTTAGTGTTTTTAATAACTAACAATAAAAATATGCTTAATGGATTTTACCATTACCATTGATAGTCCATTTTCCCAGATTGTTGAATCTCAAACATGTATGTCTCCTCTAGAAGTAAATATCACCATAGAATATTTTAATTTTTTTATGATTTATCAAATTTCAACCAATCTCTATATAATATTTTATTTATATTTTCTCTTGGCTTTATTAAAGCAATGTTCAATGAGTGTATTTTATTATAAAATGTAAATTTAAGATTTGATAGTTTTTCAACATTATGTATCTAAGGCTAATTCTTGTATGTTGTATACTTTCATAATTGGCAAATTAGTAACTTTGTTCTTTCTCTTTTGGATGTGTGGAATAATTTTTAGGGACTGAAGTGGTGAGGCCCTGGGTACATGTGTAGATGAAGTTAACTAGACACTGACAAGAGGAATCCATAGAAATTATGATAGTGTTCAAGCCAATTGGAAACAATTACGGTGCTGAGAGCATCCTTGTTACCTCCAACACTCGGCTCTTTTGACTACTGTCTTTATGTGACAGTACAGTGATGTCAGTAACACTATAATCCAATGTAATTTACCTGATGAATATGGAAAGTCAAGGTACTTGCATATAATTATGACATATTAGGTTGTTCCTTAATAAAATGTCTCTTTGTGCATTTTCAAGGATTAAATTTATGAGAGTTTCCTATACACATGTATACATACACACACATATATATGCATAAGTACATGTATAAATACACATATATATATACCCAAGCATACCTATGAATATATACATATACACACATACATAATCATATCAAATATACACACATACATGAATTCTTACACAACACATATACATATACAGGCACATATATATGTACACATACTACATACATACATAATACACACATACATATATATATACATGCATACATATGTATACAAATATACACATAGAAGCAAACACATATACCTACCCAGATATATACACAAATATATAGCTCTCTTCTTTGTTTTTATTGAGTTAGGGTTTTGCTAAATAGCACAGGCTGGCCAGGAATTTGATATATAAACCCAGCTAGCCTTGGACCCAGAGATCCTCCAGACCCAAGGGCCTGTAGCGTATGGTGAGGATAAGTTCCGGCCTGTGCTTCCTCTTTCTCCCTTCTCCTCAGCATTTACCACCAGATATTTTTTATCAGTTATTGTTTTGTACTTTATGGGGAACTTCTTGATTCCTAAATATGCTGTTTTTCTGCAAGTTCTAAGATTCCCATTTAATTTAGTTCTTGAGATCTAGTTGGCCAAATATTTTTATAATAGCAGTCTTCCATCTTTATGGTTTTTTAATATAATTTATATTATATAACATATATGTAGTATATATATAGTAGATACATCATATAGTATGTATATACTATATGATGTATCTACTATATATGTAATATATATATATCATGCATATGAGAATTAGACAAAATTTTATAATACAAAAGGCAGTGTGTTCAACCTGAGAAAGCTAGAGTACGAAGCAAAATAAGTTCACACAATGTAAGTTTCTGTGGTATTTTGAGAACTAAATTTCATATGGCTATAGATCCATCATAAGGTCTTTCCAAATGCAGATCATGCAATGTTCTGCCCTGTTCAAAACTATCAGTGGCATTTTTGACACTATCAAAAACAGAATTCAGGCTCTGTCTCTGAGCCAATATGCAACCTGGTAACTAAATTCCAGTCTCAGAGATAAGCTTTTGCCTCTAGTACCCTGTGTCTACCTTATATAGACATTTTAAGTCACCTGGAGCTTAAATGAGCTACATCATCTTTTAATTGCACCCCTTTCTTCTGTTGTTCTAAAGTGACAGCAATTTCAGACAAGGAATGAGCTCTACTTCAGTTCAAGGAAATATAATGATTATTATATTAGTATATATCATACTTTGGAAAATATGAGGAGGAGTAAGAGTGTATCATTAGTGACAGGTCTTTTGTGTCATAGTTTTCTCACTGGCTTGTGCAAACTTATTGATGTACTAGCATACAGTTGCTTAATGAATGAATGAATCAATGAGCACACAATAGTAAAAACAGTTCTTTGCTTTGTTTGTTTATTTCTATGGTTAGTCTGTTTTGGGTTTTATGAGACAGAGTCCTGCTTTTCAGGCCCTCACTAAGTAGCCCTGGTTGGCCTAAGACTCACTATCTTTAGCCCTTGGTGTACTGGGATTCTGGACATATGCCACTATGCCTGGACTGTTGTATTTAGTAAGTTGATGAACTCCAATTCTATATGTTTATAGTCAAAGCTAATCTTGTTTTTTTTTAAGTCTTGATTGTAGTCTCTGTATTTTGAATACTTGGTGGATCTCAGTATGAAATTCAAATACATGTGACACTGATTGTTATTTAAGTTATAAGTAGTTCTTATCCTTAATTAAAGACACATATCAAAGATGGAATATAATCTTAAGTCAGGGTTTTATTAATATTCTTACTACTGCATTTACTAAGCTATTAGCTAAGCCAAGTACACGCATACTTGAATCAGCAGAATTTACACTTCTGCATTTATTTCAAATTACATACATATTATTATTTTACAAAACACACACACACACACACACACACACACACACACACACACACACACAAACACATTTCTTCCATGCCTTTTTCTCGAGAGTAGAATTGCCAAACCTTTTGAAATATTCCATAGAAACTAACTGAGATCCAACCAAATTTGGGGTGTGCTGCAGCATGGTTGCTGTAATCAATGGAGGCCAGCTTCTTTCAAACACTTTGCAGAGCTTAGGAGCCAGCTGAGCTCAAAGTACAGGTCTTTTTTGAGACCACAGCCTTTCTTATGATCAATACCAGCCTCGGGTTCTATGAGGTCAAGCCTATGCCCTCTGTTGCAACATAGCTGCTTCTAGATCAGGTCACTTTCCTCTGTGCACTTAGCCTCTTGTGCTCTTTGGGGATCATTGGGTCTTATCTTTCAAGCTCTCTGCCCCCGGGACCCCAGAGTCACGATCACAGCCACTTTTCAGCCGAGTCCTTTGGACTGCTCACCTGCCCACCCTTCCCTGCGCGGGGCTCTTTAGATACTGAGACAGATTTGAGGACCAAAGCCTCTACAGAGAGAAATCGTTATTTCTTTTGACATCCTCACCGTTTAGCCCAGTGGTCTCCAGTTTCCTCTCACAAGTCTTCCCGTATCAGGACCCAGAATGTTTGAAATTATGTAGACTCTGTGCATGGATGAAGTTCCTTTCTATCTCCATGACCTACTTATATACTCAAGATGGCAGGTAAAAATTAATGTGTCAAGCATAAACAGGCCTTGATACAAAATGAACTATGAATAAGTGCCAGAAGATGCTCTCCAGTCTCAAACTACTATGGTTTTTACACACTGTAGTCTGAGCTTTATGGCTTCTGAATTAACTCAGTTATCTCTCATCTCTCCTATTTCCTTGTATTGCTTTACTTTGTTGTTGTGTGGAAGAAATAAAAGTTAAATCGCAATTAAGGACAGTCTTTCTTAACTCTGACCACATCTACCCCAATGCGTGTTTTCTCCTCTTTCCATTCACTGTCAGACCTCAGAGTTTCCTGGAGATTCTGCTTCTCCTCATAGGACTTTCCTCCAGACCCTTCAGCTTCTCAGGCCAGAGGAACTGCTGTGTCTGTCTTTATCAGTTGTAACCTAGGATCCTCAAGCCTGAGCCTTCGTCTGTGGTGTGTGGAAATCT